>WJFB01001554.1:0-29469 GCA_009870185.1 Pygmarrhopalites habei | reverse complement strand
TTTTATATCTCACTGCAAGCGTAGCTTTCGTTGTGTGTTCGCAGTGCGATTTCTTCTTCTTTTTCTTGTCTTCATCTTTGTCACTATCCTCCGGGTCAGAATCTGGATCAGGTTCACGTTCATCCAGAGAGTTTTGAAGCTGCTTAACGTACCAGTCATATGGAGAGAAATTGCTTGAAATGATGAAGTGACCCTCGGAGTTTTCCGCTTTGGTTTCATTAGTGTACGATGCATAATAGAGATGATATATATCTTTTAAAAAACATAACGTAAGTTAACAAGACGGTAAACAAACAAAAAAAAGTACCATCATTGTCTTTGGGAGGCCTGTAACCAACCGCACCCTTCGAGTTAGTATAGAGGACGATTTGTGGAGTATAATTTTGGAATTTTGAATCCAACTGGACAACATATAAAAATTATATTACATTCATGCTTATACAGTATAAACATTAAAAGATACACAATAATAATATTTACCAAATCCTTATGTTTGACTAAAGCTCGAATCTCAGAATTGAACAACTCCTTCTCAGGATCCTGCACATACAATTCAGAGTATATATATATAAATGACTAATGTACTATGTAAATACTTATTTGAAAATATGAACAATTTTTTTCATAAAATTTACTTACAGTAAAAGGAACTTTATGTGACTGACTGACTTTCTCATGAGTCAGTACATGTTTACGATATTGACCTAAGGAAAGAGGACAATTGTACATATCTACAATATAATACTCAAAGAAAACATGTTGTCTGTATAATATTCTCTTACTCTTAGAAAAGAATTTCTTGCATGTCTCACACTGCTTCATTGATGGCCGACCATGATATGTTCTTTTATGAACAGAAAGTTGACCTGTTCAAAAGGAGCATAATTAAAATTATGTACTTATTTACAGTTATTTATTTATATTATACAGGACTATACTTTTGTTTTCAAATGCAATGTTGCATTCATGACAGGTTCCTACACCCGAATGAAGCCGGGTCTGATGGCTGCGATGGGTACCATCTGAAGCAAATACTTTAGTGCAATGACGACATGGATACACAGTTGGACACTCAGACAATGCAATATGTTCCAGATACTTGGCTAGGAAAAAATAAATGACATGTTACTAATTGTTAAATTTCAAAATAATTACTTAAATTTCATGATAAAAAATCATTACCGCGTGTTCCAAGAATGACATGACATTTGCTACATGTAGTTTTAGGTCGTTTTTGCGTTTCAATTGGAGATTCTTTCCTGTATTACAAAGATGATCATCTACTGTATGTACTATAGCTAAGGAATGTTGTAATATAGTTATACTATACTATGGTTATACAATGAAATTGTATAACAGTTCAGTTACCTCGCTTTCTTTTTCACAGGACAAAGTTCACGGGTGGAATTTTTACTTAATTCATTAACATCCTCCAAATCTCGTACTAGTTTTACCAGAACAACAATTACAACTAGATCAACCTGGTTTTATTTGTACAATATAATATTATACAGTAACAATGATTAACTTACTTTGTCTTGACTCCAACTCTTCAGACTGATACTCTCTTTTAATCACTCCGACTGGTTTATCTAAAAATAACAAATGCCAATAATAAATTCTCATGTGTGGGAGAGAGAGAGAGATGAAATAACATTACTCACTTGTATTAGCATCAACTCCAACTGCCCGTCTAAGTAACTTTCTATAAAAGCATGACTTTTTTTTCTCAGCATCCAACTCTGTCTTGATCCTGTCCAACTCTTTACTCCATTCGTCTCTCTGGGACTCTACACATTCAGAGAGTATTCGAATCTCCTTTTTCCAATCTACAAAACAGAATGAAATCGTACATACATATGCATATGTTCTTTAGATAAACCCACCAATGCAATGACCGAAATGTAAAAAATAACTTACTTTTCACTCTTGTCAGAATCTATCTCTCCAGCACTAGGAACTTTTTGATCCTGTTTTAGAATTGTATTTTCATCTTTCAATGTATTCAACTGTAGGGTAACATTTTGTATCCATGGAATTACATCAGTCGGAAGTTGAATACCACCGGCTTTACTGTACTGTTTCAAATGTCGATTCACAGCCGCAGTCCAAAAAACTAAATCCATGTCCGTGTGTATCACATTGACACCACGAAAACCACTACCACTAGACTACACTTTAACTAAGATTTAACTATAATTTGCTCAAAAACAGACTTGAGAAAAGTGTTTCCAAAACAGAGATCTCTGTTGTTTCCAAACGTATTTTTAAACCGGCAGAACTGCGCTCCACTCTACCAAGGATATCCGCGATCTTCTCGATAGCCAGTACAGAGAAGGTCATACCAAATTGTCATAAATTCACGTACAACTCACATAAGATTATTACCTGAGAGATTGTCTCAACATGGCCAGCGCGTCGGTCTTCAATTCGCCTACAAAATCAAAAACTGTATTATTATTTAGTCCAAAGAAATTATTTACAAAAATGGATGCCGACTTGTTGATTCCAATTACATGCTTAAAGGAAGTTAAATAGGAACAAACAAACAAAACTATAACAAAAAGGCGAGAGAGATTATATTGATATACACGCTATGTGTATGATTGTCTTTTTCTCCATTCACTCAAATCCAAATTAAAAAGATGTATTATAAAAGTTGTGCATGAATGACAGGATGACCATTCAATTTAATTACAGACCCTATTTGTTCGTGGACAATAAAATAGAACTTAACTGCTCAAGTATTATTACTAAATATTTTCTTTGCCTTGACGGTCAGAAGCACTGTAATTCTCCCGTAATAAAAATTATGTGTAAAGAAAGGAAAATGTACTTGCTGACTGTACTAGCCTTGGAATCAGAGAAATAATAACAGGTAAGCGTCTTGAGTATAATTTTTGATGAGCTTTGTCAATCAAACTTTCTCCTCCAGGCTAAATTCACTGACTGAAAGTATTTATGTTAGGGCGCACAAAAAGCAGTCCTGAGAAGAGATTTTTGTAAAAAAAATAATTACACGTCAATTGTAAGTACTCACCCTCTGCAGAATTGGATGTAAAAAATCTATCTTATTTACTTTGAGTCAAATAACCAAGAAGGAAAAACACAAAGTCTTCAAATGACAACTGAATAAAAAAGCGGTAAACTCAGGTAAGTGGCTTGGCTCACTTGCCATCAAATAAAGCACATGACTGACCAGTGATAACTATTTTTATATACAATTTATAAGCTGTAACTTTGTACACGTGCTATTATTATGATGACAGCTTTGATTATCCCTTTCTATAACAGAAAAGGACGTTTCAATTTTATATAATTAGACTGGAGTTTCATGCTCTGAGGACATGCATTTGAGTGAAAGAAAAAGGGGCTGGCGAATCTTTTCCACAAATATGCACATTACAAATTAGAACGTGATAAAATCCCAGCGTACCAGTAAAAATGTCAAGTCACTCTCCATGACAGAATTGACAGGTGAAACTTGTCCATACTTTGTAAGCATGTAAATTTAATAGCGACCATAAAACCCTAAGTTAAGTTTTTTATAGGCTTACTCTAGTGATTAATGAGTATTACATAATTTACACTGCTTCACTTACACAATAAGAATTTTATATTATAAGCATGTAAAATATAGAGTTTTTTTCAAACATTACTAATCTCCATACTTTCGTGATACTGTCAAATTGACAGTGTCAATGCTTTAATAGGTACATAGGATTCTAATTAGTTCCTAATAGGCAAAACAGTGTTTTCAATACAAATATTCATATTAGCAACATTATTTTTAAGATTACTGATTAAATATTTAAAATGAAACTTGATGTACCCTACGCTTGACCACCTACACTTAAATACACTAAATGACTGACAAAAGAACAATTTTAAAATCCTTGAATATTATGCATTTCCAATCGTAGTGTCAACTAGATAAAAAAGATAAGTTATTCACATGTTCACCCGACACACACACACAACTCTTGAAATATAATCATCATCCACAGGGCACCATCAAAGCAAACTTTAACTTTTATGTAGTGTGTTAACCAACTAGTGTATTTAACAACAATTTTAGTGGATACTAAACTCTCCTCCTCCCCAACAAAAACAAGCACAACTAATATTTTTTAATGACTTTTTAGTGAAATTAGTTAATGAATTATACTCATTGTTGACAAGACAAATTACCGTACTGAAAGCGTACATTAGCATATATGATAATGTTGTTTGAATTGGAAGTATGTGTACTATAAATTATGATCAATAATAATTGTATGCATTTAATTTGTACCATTCAAATCCTATTAAGAAGACAAGGATATGATTAGACACACATAACGTGATATACAACCATTTATTTACTGAAAAATATTATGCCTCCCTAGTCCCTACCTACATAGCACAGTAGACTTGGACGTAATGACATAATTTCATTACAATTTGATTATTATGTAGAGAAGGGAGATGTACATTTCTCAACTGTACATGGTAAACAGAGAAAATTGACAGTTGATTGCTAATTTATGATTAAATTTCCAATGCATATCATCCCCCGGCGAAAATACAATGAGAGGGTGACCATTATACGATTAAACTAGATAGAGAGATAAAGAGAGAGATTCCGTCATAGAGAAGACCAATTAGTGTAATCACAGAATATCCATTAGATTCGATACAACAACAATCTCCACCCCGTCTACAGTCATCATCTTTCTACGCACAAGGGAAGGATCAAAGATGGTCAAAATCCAACTTTTACAATTTCACAGCCTAAGTGAATGATGACCCAACATATATCGTTGGTCAACTTACAGTCCTCCGACCGTTCTTGAAGGCGAGGGGAACCACGAAGCTCTGCCCTCAGATTCTGTACAGAATAATGTATAATGGAATTTTCAACAAGATCAGTGCACAAACCCTATCCTTGTGAGATCAGGATAAATTTCCATATTTCCCATTAACACCAAAAGAGCCCCATCTCCTACACAGTAAATTAAAAGGTGTTCAACAACAACTTCTCTTAACCAACAAGATAATTCAAAATTAGTTTATACAATTAAAACCCACGTTGTTGTAATGTATATGTATATTAAGTTACTTTACACAGAACACACGCCTGTTGACTCTACGGAACCTTCCGTTTTAGACTGCCGAGTTCTCACTTTGATTAAACTTTTCTAAAAGCATACTACTGAACCACTGCCACCACAATTATATGTTTGTAAATTGTGTAAGACATTAGTTTTTGCAATACTTTTTGTTTTCTAGTTGTAGTACGGTTGTTTATTGAAAATTGTGCATTTTGTTGTTGTATACATGTGTACTAACAGAGAAAAAGCACCAACTAGCAAGAACCATGGAAAACTTTTCACACACTGCAAAAAATGTTCATATGTATCCTCTGAAATTTTGTCTACATACAAACCCTACAATCTACTTACATACATGGTCAACGAAGATGAACGAGGATACATACATGTATGTATTATGAATTATTTGATTAACTTCATTGAGTTTCAGGGGACTCATTTCAACTTTTGCAAAAAGAAGAGAGAGAAAAAAGGAGGTGCGCAAACTGAAACTCACTCACTCTCTTGGTCTACTCTACTCTAATACATCATAGTAAAACATGTCCAAATTACTACAGGTATAATTCACTACTTGTATACTAAACTTCATATTATGTATTACAGCCTAATTGTGGGATGGTCCTTTCCTAATACTAGTACATTGTGTCATAAATATACGGTATATAGTACAGCACTCAGTTTTATATTTCATGTTGGGGAAGCACCAACAAAAAAAGGGAAGCCTTTGCATACAAAATAATCAGTATGTTGAAAATGAAAAGGAAAAACTGTTGCATTATGTTAAAAGAACCATCTCTCCTTGACAGAATGTGTGTGTGTGTGTGAGTATCTAGACTATATACTTTGTCTAAAACTCATATAAGTTACAAGATATTTAATCTATAAGAACCTTGTAAGGAAAATGTATTGTGGATTCATACATGTACAACATTCTTTACATTGAATTTACAATTGTATTATTAACTCAGGCGGTATAGCACAGATATTATCGTAAGCATATTTCTTCCATGTCGCAAGATCCCCAAGAGATGAACTATACCAAAATAACCCAGCAAAGCTCGGATCGTCAGCAAAGATAAATTGTCTGCACTAATCACACAAGACACGGGGACTCAGGATTTTCCATTCTCCTCCACCATGTAAGTCATAGTTAAAGAATATTACCTAAGTAGATAAAAGTATTACAGTACGACTTTGTATGCAAATTGGAAATTCCTCTTTAAAACTCTTTTTGTGAGTGAAACTAAGTATTTTGTGAGAAAATAAATAAAAACAGAAGAGAGGAGGGAAAAAGTTGAAAGTGTCTAGAAAGAAACCATGAATCATTCATTAGAAGTGGTGGTTCGTGCTTCACAATAATACAGACAAGGTATATACACATTATATTATTAAGTAAAGTATTATATAATGTGGAATCCACATTGTGGATTATGTAATATCAAGATATATATATATGGAGCTATACTCTCTCTCTCATACAAACACACCACAATAGTCCATGACCATCATAAAAATGTTCAATGTCAAATGTTCTGGTAATGTTGAATCACACACATGTGTATAAGTATGTAAAGTACTTTTTGGCCATGGTCTGTTCTTCTCTCAAGTGTCTATCCTCCAGGATATAAGATTTGCATACCGATTCTCTCTACTCACTACACACACGCATTTACATGATGAAAATGGAGAAAAAGAAATATGTGTTGTTCAATAGTGTGGGTAAATACCAATTAATGAATTACAAAGTGAAAATTAACATTACAAAGTAGTTGTGCGCTCAACATGACTCGGTAAAATTGACAACAGACATTGTGATTTGGACGAAGAAAATTGTATGATGGAAAATGGATTTTTTTCTTTCAATTTTCTTACCCTTGAAATTTGAAGACATGGTGGAAAGGGATGATGATGACAATGAGTTGTGAATAGATTGTGAGTGGAGCACTTGAGGGTCCTCGTCTGGTGGTCCTGGGGAAACTTGTTCCAACTGTTCGTTCTCCTCCGCGGTTCCTGACTCTTCAAGAATGTCTACGGCTCGACTAATATTGTTATTATTTTGAGTCCGCTCCTGATGGCTAACCAACGACGAGGCCGCTTCACAACTACTGCAAGTTGTACCCAGCTTGACTTGAGATTTGAGGAGAGCACTTGAGAACACACAGTCAAAAAATCTCACATCTTCTGTATTCTACTTCTGACAACGGAGTACTCAAATCATCTCTACAATCATCACAATAATGTGTAGTGTGTACTGACTATCATTCCCCCCTCCCTACTCTATCTTCTTGTAACATCAAGAGAAAACATGACGATCGAGTGACTCGAGATATTTATTTGCTCCTCCAGGCAAAATTTTATTCTTGAAGAGATAGATAGATAGAAAAAACAGGGTACAAGTACACGTGTGGTTGTGTGTGACATTGCAGTTAACATGTTCGAACTACACACGTACACAACAAATCTTAATTATTTGAGTCAACCATTTATAAATTAATTCTAATATAAATACTTACTACACTGTCCATTTTAATATTATTAGCACAAGTACATACGACCCTCTCCTTGGCTAACTCTCTCTCTCTCTCTCTTTATCGTCATCATCTTCAAAATTCCCCTGTGTGTGAAATTGTATGATGTACTTAATTAATAAGTTTATTAGGATAAAAAAAGGAGGAGACACTCTAATATCGTCCGACTGTCACTTATTCTTTGCATGTTCGCCTTTTTAACTTAATATTAAATTTGTTTCCTATATAGTGTACACACACTACACACACAGTTTAATAAGAAATTTGGTTGATTACAGTGGCATACACTGTCTTCATGACCGAGCTACTGTGGATCATGCTGACTGCTGATGCTGCATGCTGTCAAAATTGCTCAATATAAAGTTTTATATGTATTAGATCTAATTTTATACAGTCAAATTGGATTTTCCCTATACAAACACACAACTTGTTTTTTATACATACTGTTAGACTATGCCTATAATATATTTTAGTTTTGACAGGAGAGTTGACAGCAACAAATTGAGAATCGATGCACCACTTGCAGTGTGCATGTTTTCAGTTTTCTTGAGTAGAACAAAAATGTTGATATTTATTTACCTTTTTCTTCAACATTTACTTTTTTTCCATTGAGAGTCATTTATATGGACATTTTGTCGATATATAATGCCATATTTATAATTTTTCAGAGCTTGAACTTGGTATGGGGTAATTTGGCATGCAGAAAAAGCTAAATCTTTTGCAATAATTTCCTTAATCGTTGATGACAGGAACTCTCAACATAAGTAAGATGAGACGAGGAGAGGGGAATGTGAATTAATGTGTACACTAGTTAAAAATGTATTTATTTAAATGGATTATCAATGTAAAATAGAAACGTTCTTTTTAGCAATCCTACAAGAAAAATTGTTAAAGTCACCTCACCTGGAGCTAATAATAGTGTACAAATGTCAACAATGTGACGGCTTGTGTTGCGAACTCACGATTTGGACACACTCAAATTGAACATCTCACATAGTAATGAGTCGTCGTCATATCCTTTAATTTTATAGTACTGTTTGAAGTGAACTCTTGTCCATTTACGTTAAGACAATTGTGAAAGGACAAGGAATCCACTTCTTAATTACATTTATTAATTTTAAAAAATTATACAATATAAACTGATGCTTCGTTAACTATACACACTCACACACACCAACTTTTTCGTTTTCACTAGGAAACAGACAGGATTGTACTGAGGATGATTGTGTCTTCATAGATTCAGAAAAATGCATTTCATGTTCACGATGATTTTGTCTAAACTTGTGAAAGTAAAACAATGTACACATGATGTATTTATGTACGACGACCTTTGCGGCCTAACAATTATGTAGTTGGGATGTAAAATTAGATGGGGATGTAAAAGTGAATGGAGGATTTTATAACTTGATATAAAATACCTTTAATTTTCTTGAGAGAGAGAGAGAGAGACCAAGTCCAAAACCAACGAATATACCAAGGATTTTCATGCTTTTGTAATCAAACGTATAATAATGTACAAATTGTGGTCATAAGTACTTAAATACATTAACCATCTTATGTAAGTATCCATTTTTAACATAACAACCTTTCTGTTCACCGCTTCAGTGCTTCACCTTTTTTCTCTCTTGTTATTGTGTAGTGAATGACGGTTTCCCTCAAAAGTCGCTTTTTAGACATATTCCAACCAGATCCAAATAAAAAGACAATATAAAACTCTCAAGTATACAGGACGTTCTTGAGACCTTTTGTATGTAACATATAAAAGTATGTATTTTTATCTGTGTCATCTGCATAGCGAAAGGTGATTTTCTTTCTATGTAAAGTACTGACAAAATGTGTGTTAAATGATGTCAAATCCTTCCATCTGTATGTATAACATATGTGTACTTATGTATAAAAAACTCCTGAGCAGCAGAGGAGGAGGAGAGTGATAGTCAAGGAATTGTGCAGACAAAGTTGGGTATTTGTAATAAAAACTGTACATATTTTTTTACAACATGTACTTTTTTATCGATCTTGTTTCAGCCGTTTTTCTGTCTGTGTGTCCTGCATCCATGCATGTATAATAATAAGTAAGGTAGATGTATATATGCTAGCACAATAAGATTTCCCTATGGATTTGAAGGACCTGAATCGATTATCACTTATATAATGGTGAGGTGTCACTAATAACATGTATCCACAGGCCACAGTCCAACCATCCTACATTTTCTTTTATAGAACTTTTACCCTACATCCATGGCACTGTTGACCGAATTGATTCCACATACACACAAAATATATATAGAGAGAGATAGAAATTGTGACTCTTACCCGGGTAATATTTTCGTTTTCTCCAAAATCCGTACTAAAAAAGAACTATTTGATCCGACAGATATTTTATTGTCCGTCAATGTCAACAACACCGTGGGAAGTGGTAATTGTGTGTGTGTAGATTTCAAACTCCAGACTCGGAAGGAAAATAAATAAAAGGGAGAGTGTGTGAATGTGTGTGGGGAAATGCTTGTGTTGTGTTTGCACAGTCTCTTATTTCGCGAAGACACTGACTGAGTAAAGCCTTGAGACTTTCTGCATATTTATACACTAGGGAAAAACAACGAATCTGTAGTCTGAAGTTTATAATCAAGTCAACATGAGGTATTATGATGTATACAAAATGAGCACATGCTAAAATTTTCAGCTTCTTACTTCTTGGAGATGAAAAAAATTCAAACTGGAGGAAAATTCCTGCAGAGAGATTTCGGACAAGAATTCGGATTCTTGGCGCACCCTCAGTTCCAGTTTTACCCGGACGATTTTGTGACATCAAGTTATACCCGCAAGTATAAACATTGATTTTTTTCTTTGGACTTAAATAAATATTCTGGACAAAATATACACATTACAGTTCTGTACTACAATGTATCGCACAATTGTAAGTTCAAATTCCATAATCTCTTCACAATTACAACAATACGACTTTTCTCTCAATATTTCTCTGATATTAAATATTTCAAATTGTAGTATGTAATCTTGTTTATCACTGTTTTGTCAGTATCCAGAAACACCAAGACTTCACCATGCCTGGTATAATAGCAAAAGGGACGAGTCAAGCCAGAAAGATGGGTCATCTGCCCTTGAAAAATGTCAGTGTATGAGATTTCAGTACAGGCATCATTTGAGTTGGATCAAAAAGATTTTGGGATTCATTATGATCATCATTTCTATGAGCTTCCTGGCGTGGAATGAGGTTTGAGATTAATATTTTCTGTGTTGACTACACAAAGTCTTCTGACAAGCAACAAACGTTTACAGTCCATAAAAAATTATTTAGTGTTTTATTTTCAAGTGGTCGTATTGCGGTACCCATATAAAGGACAGACAGACAAAAAATTGAGAGAGAGAGAGAGAAAGGGAAAAAATCAATTGAGAAAAGAATCTTTTGTTTTCCTGTTTTGATGATGAGTCAAAATAAATTTAGAACGGATGGACAGGAACAAATTGTTTCAAACACACGTTACATAAATACATGTAGAAGTGAAATAATAGTACATATTATGATTATTTATTTGACAATACATAGATTATGGTCATCCACCTTTCTTATTCACCAGTCGTTTAGTTACACATACTAGTAGTAAGTACTGTGTGAATGAATTTCAAAGCCCTCCTGCAGTGCCTTTGACAATCTTAGAATTTTTTTGTTTTACAAATTAAGCTTTTTTTGACTCCATTCATATACTATCATAGGTTGTCTAACAACAATAAAACCATTTGTGGGTTGATTGTGTTTTGGATAGGAGAGCAAGATTAAAAGTGTAGTACACACTACTTGCGCTATTGTTGAGAAAGTTTGACAATGTAATGTATTGACTCACCCGTCAACTCCTCTCCTCATCTTGTCAGTCTCAATTGTCCGCATGTGGACATTGAGGGATTTCACATTAACTTTACATGTAGGATGAGAAAAGAAGAGAAAATATTTAATCTTGTATAATACGACAATAATTTCAAATGTATAACACTCCTTGTCAGCAATATTTTACAAGATTATGGTGACACTAATGTGTGTTGCTGAAGGAATGTAGAGTACAGAAATTATTTTCAATTTGTAATTTGAATTGTATACAGAAATGCACTGATTTATTCTCAATTTGTTCAGAGAAATGCAGTTCAGAGCTCACGTTCCTTTCACGAAGGGATTCAATCAGTGACAACTTTGAGTGATCCTTATGAAATCCTTGCAGAAAATCAGGACAAATTAGTCCATGGTGAGATACAATGTCTATAAATTATGTTAATAAAAAAAATTATGAAGTTATTTATAAAGATGTCGTCTTATTTAATCCCCCTAGTAAGTGGTTACTTGGACATATTTGACCCACTCCAAGATCCAGCTTATGGAATTTCTATAAGAGCTGTCAAACTCAAAAGACGAGTTCAAATGTACCAATGGATGGAATACACTGATAATTCCTTTACAGGAGGAGGAGATGATTTTGAAAATCCATATTCGTCAAAATATGCCAAAGTTTGGAAAGACAAACTCATAGACTGTTCAATGTTTGAAAACAAAGAGTTTCAAAACCCAAAGTAAAATTTGTTACACTTTTATACAGTATTCTAAAATTTTGTATTTCATTTTATCATGGTGGATTCATCAAAATTTCAATTTTTAGGCAATTCGGACTTGAGAGTCAAGTACGAGTCAACAAGAATGTTCATTTGGGTGGCTTTCTATTGGGACCAGGTAAAAAGCAGTTATTAATCAGTGCTATTTATTCGTAGAGGAGGAAGAAACGTTTTTTCAAAAAAAAAAAGAATAAATTCTTTAACCTTTCAGAACTTAAAGAAAAGTTTAATGACTTTGTTCAAATCACCAGCGACGAGAGACCTTTCAATCAAGATGTAAGCACGTGTATATCTTATAATGTATTTGCAGACAAGGACTTGTCAAAACTCTACTAACTGTATCAATATGTTGACAACCATTAAGATAGGTATACATCTAAAATTTGTTGTCTTGATTTTGTATCTAGATAAAAATGCACATGGGACTCTATTACCACTCGGCTGACATTTGGAATCCTGCAGTGGGTGATTTACGGATTCAGTTTTCTTTTGCTGGAGCAAAAGATTCTTTTGTACGCGAATTACATTTTCATTGTCTATCAAATTCTAGACAGTAGCAGGGATAAAAAGATTTTAAAATTAGTGACCTTCTATCTAACACTAAATCAATTAAGGTATTTCCTTCACGATTTGTTAAGAGTGAAAGTGAAAGTTTTCATACGTACACGTACACACCTGTATTTCACAGTTGCCTTTTATCGAGCAATCACATCTTTAGTGTGTGTAAATTATATTCACTGAAAAATATATCGGCAGTCGTGTGATTAATCTTTTGCAAAAAAATTGTGATAAGAAAAAAGAGACTGTAATTAGGAATGCCTACTACGCTGCTACTTGCTTGCGATTGCCTTTTGTACTTTACGCCGTACATAAATTTAATTATTAGGAAAGTACTACTTAGAAGATGCTTGCATTTGCATATCTAATTGAGGAAGAGATCATTCAGTTGATATATTCAATCAAAGGCAAGAACTTGATTAGGATGTGTCAGAAATCAAATCATAAATAACTGTTTATGATAAATCAAAATCTCATTTAATAAAAATTAAATAAAAATTCTTAACAATTAAATTTTTTGGGGGAAATATAGGTGAGTATTATTGCCAAACAAACAGGTGAGAATATGCAATTTGACCTTCTGAATTGTCTTATGACCAACCCATTTAACTTGTAGCCAACTTTATAGGGAAAATCTTACTCCTGACAGGAAATCCTCCCGAGTTGAAGCCTTACTACACAGAGTCTGGGACCCACATATTATTTTGTAAGATTACATACTTTACTACAAATTTTAGAATCTTTTCAAGTCAATATTAGTTTTCAAATATTTTTCCTTAGTACACGAAGGGAAAAAGAATCATCTGGAAATTTTCACCAGAGAACACTCTGCAGTGTTTGGGTAATGATGATGTACACTTGTATGAGTAACATTGAACTAAACTGCCAGTCAACACTCTCCAATTTCCCTAATATTTTCTGTTTTTTTAGTTACTGCTGGTTTCTTCGTTGCCTAACTTGGATATTCACCATCTTTGGAACGACTATGGCTTCTAAAACGATCAAACTTTTAAGTAATTTGTTCAATATTTTTAATCATAACCACTGCCTACAATTATTTATAGTTTGTACTAGACTTTTAAAAAATATTGTATTCTTGAATTCCTTTGTAGATCGTCGGAATCAAATCATACGAAACTTGATGACCATAGGCCCAGCAAGATTCAGTGTTCTATTTGCAACATTTCTTTGTCTCGCAACAATTGGTGTGGTCTGGCTCAGTTATCGACCTACTTTTGGAATCCTGCTACTAATTTTCGATTTTTTAATCTTTTACTATACTCTCATGTGTTCGGAGGAGGTGCGAGAAAACAGTGACTATCAGTACAGAAAATTGCACCTCCCTCGTTATCAAGAAGACTAATTATTAATTAGGAAATATTGTACGTACTATATACTAAGCATGTTTGTCGTCTGATCACGACATTTCAACAACAACTACTCTAATTCATTCTGTGATTCATGAGATTAACATCCAAAATGCAGCAAATAAAATTTGCACAAAATCTTAATCAATTGCTCTTGACAATCAAACTTTACTGTATTATGACATTTTCATCATTGACATTATCAAGTTAGTATGGTGGAGCCAAAAAAATTGAAACATTACTGATATGTTATCAAAGTGTAAGAAGAATTTAGTTTTATGAGTTTCTATCATGAAATATTGATAGCATTAAAAGACTGCTGCTGCTGCATCATATAAATTTGGCAAAATACTTTCCATAGTTTTTCATTTTCAACAACAACACATATATATAATATTATGACGAGACAATTTAAAATATTTTCATCTCGCATAATTTCCTCTAAACTACATTTGTTTTTTAGTAAATACATATTATATATATATAAAGAAATCTACACATATTATACTCAGCTCTTCATTATTTTCCATCCAAAATTAGGTCCGTGATTTTGTTGACTTGCCTGTAATTGAAGCTTGGCTTGTAATTCCTGTTCCTCTTCTTGTTCTTGGATCATACTAATTCCCAGTGTTAAGGCTTTGACTCTCTCCTTCTCAACACGTTCAGCCTGGAGAAAATAATTAATTCATCCAGCATAATGACCCTATGGTATTTGACATGGCATTTTAGTTTTATGCATGCTCCAAATGAATTTTCTACCTCTTCTCTCTGCTTAATCTTTTGAACGATTTCAGATTCCATTGGTAACTGCAAATTTTTGAATGTCTGTTTATTCCCTTTTCGGGTGATGAGCACGAAATTTACAGTCTTGTCCCCATCACTATTCTCGGCTGGAGCTATCGAGAGCAATACATTCACAATTTATCGTCAGTCTAATCAAGTATACAACACTATTGATGAGCAATGAAAATGTTGAAAATTACCAGTTGGGATCGAACTAGAAGAGCTTCTAATGCTCAGAGGTATGTGAATGTCCGCACTAATTCTCTTGGCATCATAATTGACCTGAGCCAACATTTTATCACACATCCGGTTGAAAGCTTCGTCATCTTCGTACTCTGACTCTGTTTTTACAGGCACCTGTGGAATAATGAAGAATTTGGTTACATTACATAAATGTACAAAATATATATAATTTTTTAAAAAAGACAAGCAACTGACTGAAAATATTTCCTGAAAATTACCTTGGGTTGTGAGTTTGGATCCTGTATCTGATCGAAGGTCAAATTATACTCTAATTCAAGTGGATCTATATCACTGATATTTGTCCTTGGCCGATTTGTAACTCCATGATTTATCCAGTCGTTTGTATCTAAGATTTTAAAAAAATTTATGGTGAGGAATTATAATTACAGACAAAAATAATTTTATTAGTTCTGTATAACCAACCTCTAGCCTTGTCGGAGTTAAAGTTGTCATTATCGGATTGCATGTCTATTGTTCCTAACCCTGGAGCATCAATATCACCGTCAATATTCAGAATTTCAGGATTAAACTTTTTCATCCTCTTCTCCAATTTTTCTACTTCATCACAAGCATCTTTGTACGATTTTATATTTTTTGTCCTTGGCTTGAACCACTTGAAAATTAAATAAACAATAATTAGAATTAGTTTGGAATTCTTATTTAGTACAGAGCAATCTTTTTATAAAAAAAAATATTTGCGGATCAATTCCTTTACTTTAATCAAGTCCTCCACTAACTCTTCCGTTGCAAAGGGGAAGGGATTTTGAGGAGACCAATACGGTAACTGTTTCTTGAACCAATAATACCTTTGTAAGTAAGTAAGGTAAATGTTCAGTTTTTTCTTGTTGCTGCCGTGATTTAGATAGTCTTCAATTCCAAGTGACCAAGTTTAGAGAAAAGAGTCGCATAAAAAAATAATTATAAAGTAATTAATTACAAAGGCTTAATATTAGTAATTTACATGTAATCAGTGAATTTTAATCATATATACCTCCACAGGTTTTCAACAGGGTACAAACCAGGCGAATACGATTCAAGTTATGTGGAGGATCCAAGTGTTCAAACTGAGCTGGATTCACAGAGAATGTAGAATAACTGATGAGTAAGTACAGAACCTGTTAAACATGAACATACCTATTATAAAACCAGAATCATGTGGAAGCAATTTAAAGAATATTACGTATCATTCAATTTATTTGTGATTATATGCACAACTTACGCTAAAAATTGACACACTGGCAATCATCCTATAGTTATATAGTTCACCAAGGTACTGAATGAGAGCTATTCGGCGAAAATTTTCCGAAGTATCTGGTTTCTCCATGCCAAAATAGGTAAGTTCCACAACGGTATCAGTCACAGTTGTTCCAATCTCGGGCTATAATATTTATATATTTTAAAACAAATTAAATTACAATAACAAATAAACTATTAACAATTAAATGAAAATTTTTTGGTGCAGTTCAATCACTACTAATGATAATATAAAACAACTTACGCAAATTTCTGCGATTCCTGTGCGTGGTAAAAAAGGGAAACAGAGTAACTGTTAGTTTCATCGCGTAGTATGTTCGATGATATGGTGTCATTTAGAGGTAGACAAGTAAAAGTAAATTGAAAATAAACTATTAACAACACAAAATTTCATTTACCACAAGCTAAACTAGCTAATAAACGAATTTGATCATTATTAACTTCCCATGGTTGACAGAGAGCTTCCAGCACGATCAGTTTAAGCTGTAATTATATTACAAAAATATATGTATACAGTAAATTCCTTCGGTGGATAGTACATCACTAAACACACCATAGGACTTGGTAATTTTGTGCAACCTCGTATTAGTGTACTTCATGTGCACATAAAATTATGATACGTGCAGAATAACAAACGTGTAATTTCGCCAGTAAAAAGTGTGAAGTATAAGTTCATTCAAGGTTCTTAAACTGCATCAACATGAAAAACAAGGCTTTCCTGGCTTGATAAAATGCACAAAGTTACCCAGTCTCAAGGTATGTAGTACGTCAGTACATATAATTATTAAAGTAATGTTTACTTTGGCGTTATCCCAATTGAATCGTTTCATCAAAGAAATAGTAGACTCAAGATTAGATTTGCGTAAATCGTAAAGGATGAGATTTTTCAGATAAGCAGCTCCAGTTTTTAATTTCTTCACAGAGTATTGAACACCGTCCCGTGGACAAACAAAATAGTATGAATGATCAATCATTGCAACATAGCGTGGTTCTAAAGCCTTGACAGTTTTCTTGCGAATCATTTCATCCTTTAAAAAATCAAACAAAAATGAATTATTTATTAGGCACTTCAAGAGTAGGAAATTAATTAAAAATCAGTGTCAACAAATATTTACTTACTAGATATATTGTCATTCGGCGACGAGACTCTGCAGATCGATGAAGAAATCGACCACACGTCTCAATAAATCTTCAAATGAAAAATAATTTTACAAAATTAATTGACAAAAATCAAAAAATCAACACTTTCAGAGTATCGTACAATATTTCGCAAAAACTTATGGTCACTCACACACAGGCCATTTCAATTTGGTGATGAACAAAATCCATTAGAAGCGTTTTTAAAACTTGAAAAGCATCAGACTTGGGAAAAATTTTGAAATTGACTAGTTCTCCAATAAACCTAGTAATCTTCAACTTTGTCTCTATAAAAATTTGATTTTTCTTCTTCACCAGGTATCTAAAATCATTTTTGAGAAGTGTACAAATATTTATGCCAATATCTGGCATGACGGGAGATAGAATAGCTATGAGCCTAGACCAAATTGGTATCAAATCTACACGTTGACGAGGAATATGGAACAGTGTTCTGAAAATCATATTAAACCCCATTAAGTAGTATTCAGAAATACACACATTAATACAATATGACCCTCGATATTATTTTGTGGTTACCTAATTAACTTTGCACGATTTGGTCGATTATTATAATTTTCTGCAAATTCCATGGCTGCTTTATCAATCATTTCCTTAGTCACACAGTTTAATAAATTTGTCAAAAATATTTGAAATGAAGGTTTTAACAGGGCATCCTCTCGTTTATCTTCTTCAGTATCTAAAAAGATTATAGGGACAGTCATATTAGATTTAACCGATCCACCACAAGCATATTCACATTTAAACTAGTAATTAATTTCAGACTATGAAAGGGACAGAAACCTTCACGTAACGATGGTGGTAAATCCTCTGGATCTTCATTCAATTCTTCATCCAACTCAATTTTTTCTTCACTTAGTTCAGCTTGCACACTTTCTGCATCAACATTGGCAACAAGTTTTTCCCTTTCTTCAATTTTCTTCACCTTGATTGAGTACAGAGAATAGAGAGTTTTATTATACTAAAAGCACAGCTAAAAGTTACGACATGATATCAAGTTCCACATATCTTTAATTTTTTAGAAATGCTATTTTTTTTATTCTTACTTCTTCTGCTGCTTGCAAAAGATTGTCTCTATAAGCCACCGGTGGAAGATAAACTTTCAAATCAGGTAAATCTTGATAAAATGCTCTTGTATCTTCATCCTCAAATATAATTATTCCAGGTACAACTGCGTTCATGTCGTTAGCTTGTGACGGAGAAAGTGATCGGTCTTCCATTTCATCGGGGGCTAGATAAAAACCAATTTTACAAACTAATTAAAGAACTGAATAAACTTTTATCTTTTTCATATGGCATCTCTGTCAAGAGTGTCTGTTCCTTGAAGAATATCATGTAATAATTTTTATATTTACCTGGAGGTGGCAATGACCTCAGAGTGGGTAGAGTCTCATTGAGAAGGAGACCCAATTTGACTGCATTTCCGTTAAATTTGTCAAATTTTGCTAGGATTTCAGCATGGGCAATTTGCCTGTTGAATTACATATATCATAACGTGAGGCATTTGAACAGACGAATTGAAAGATTTTTTTAGGATAAAAATTAGGAACCTATCATAATTAGTGAAATTTTCGAATTACCTGTCATCTGGAATTTCTCCCCTGTTCCTCATGAGTTTTCGATTATGAATTTCAGACTTGAGAACATCATCGTGCAACTACGGGAGGATAAAAATAATTATAAAGTGTATTTTCGCTTGAGTCAAACTGGAAAATATCATGACTTTATGTAGTGCTAACCTTGGTCAAAATTCCACACATGTATGTGAAATAATCATGAAGAAGATTTTTCATTAGGACACGTCGTTCTGGTGGTATCACATTATATCGAGATATTGTTACTGAGTTTTCTTCACAGAGACTAAGAATATTGCTTGGTAGAATGCCAACCATTTCGTCTCCAACACCTGCATGAATATAAAAGATTACATGTTTCATTTTTTATAATGCTCGTATTCTTCATATGCAACAAACAAAATTACCAAGTTATTTTACTAGAGTCTTACCTTTACAGAAAGACAGTATGGGTAACAGGGACTGGACTCCATCCTTGTCCGAACCAATGATAGTTCTAACTGTAATGAGCAAAAGGCTGAAAGATTCGGCAGGAGGAAGAATTCCAACAGTGATTAAATCCCCAGTTAGGCGCAAGTCCCACGAGAGCTTTTTAAGTACCAATGAGCTCTGTGTAAACATTAACATTTATTATTTATAAGTAAACCACTGGAGGACAAGTCAATTGATAAATGATAAATGCCGAAAATAACAATATGGAACTTACAGTATCAAGTTTTTTTGATGGCAATACTCGTTTCATTTGCTCAAGGAGCATGGTGGAAAAGTCGGAATACCTTCGATGTATTTCCGAACAAATGTGAAGAAGTTCATTTATATCGGACATTTTGAAGCGAGTTTCTGCAACCGCAGCTGTAATGTTAAAGAAACATGTGTTATTAGTATTAATATAACCAGGCAGCGTTTGTAAAATTATAAAGCATGAATTTTGAAGCACATTACTTGCAATTTCCCCAACATACTTTGTCAAGTTTCTAAAAATATATATAAAAAATGAACAATATGATTTCTAATGAATATAGCAATGAATATAGTAGGGATTGTAATAAACTGCTTACAATGTTTGTAAATCCTTCTCTATCGAATCCTTTTGAGTCTCTGTAAAGTTTCGCTATACGAAAACAAGACACATTATTGTAACGGGAACAAAATGTATTTACATAATGAAAAGAGGAAGGAGCAATAATTACCAATTTCTTGACAAAACCAGTACATTTCTTCAAAGTTGAGTCCAACTTTTTTGACTGTCGTAAGGATTCAAATTCATCATAGGAAGGAGATAGATTTCCTTCTCGATATTGCATTTTTAAGGCGTACACAGACTCCCATTCTTCAATAAATGCATTTAAGCTCTCCTATTATTCAAATAAATAAAACAAAATTTATATTAAGAAAATTCATCACAAACAAATATTTGACAAATTAAATATCTGCAAATTATTTTAATTACCAAATCACATGCTTTCGTTATTCTTCTATCCAAATTTGTCTCAAATTCAGACTCTGTAGTTGAAGGTCCATATTCAACATTTGTGGTGGTAGCTGACGATGTAATTTTTGGCTGATTTTGTACAGCAGAGCTAGACTGTTTGGCTGTTGTCTGACTTTTTGTTGCCTCTGGAGTTGGAGTCTTGGGAAAATCCAGTCGTAGTCCAATTCGTACATTTCGTTTTTTACCCATTTTCAGAAGATGATCTTCTGCTCAAAAAATGATTTGAAAAAAGTTTAAAACACGTTTTCGGCCCATTTTCATATCAATCTGTCCTAGATGAATAGACTGATTCTTGGATAAATGCAAAGATTATTAACAAAATGTAAATGTCACGACTGTATTTTAACTGACAAAAATAATTATCATTTAGTAACAAGGGACAGGATCACTTTTTGTCTTTTTATCTTTGAAAGCCGTCCTTTGATGTCTTTGAATTTTTTGTAAGTGCCTCTTCTTTGTCTATAAGCTGTCACTGCTTCTTGAATTTTAGGTTGGGTTTAACTTCACAATTAAAAGTTAATTGTGTGTTTTTGCGTAATTTTCTTCTTCTTCACGTCAAAAGATTAGCCACTGGATCCTTCTCCATGGTAAGTGACCGTTTCCGGTGTCTTTCCAAGTTTTTATAAATTATGATCTCGAAAAAGAGGTTCGGTGTTTCGATGCGGTGAATTAGCTCATCCACTGACAGAACTTATTAATCATCATTATTTTGTGTACATTACAGGCAGCAACATTAAGGCCTTATTTGGCAGCCGTAAGTATTTTTTAAAATAAAACGTATTTACCTTTTATACTAAAAGTGTCTCTAATTTAATTTGTTTTTTGATCATACAGGTTCGTCATACTCTGGTAGGTATTTTTTGTAAATAATTGTGATTAAACATGTTCGACTTCCTGTCATGATTATTAAAGATGTCATTGTATATTGTTTAGACAGCGGCAATGTGCTTGGGTAAGTATCATTTAGATATGTCCTACAAATTTATAATAGTGGTATGCATAATTTGTAAGTTTTTTCTTCTTTGCGTAGAAAATTTTTCATCCCAGGTTGTTGAGAGGCATAATAAACCCGAAGTGGAAGTCAGGTACGTACTTAATTTTTTTAAAAGAATTACAATGACACTATATTCCTGTGAATCATAATTAATATGACACATTGCAATGAAACAATTGTTTCATAAAATTTACAGAGCCAGCAGAGAATTACTGTTAAACCCTGTAGTCATTAGTAGGAACGAAAAGGAGAAGGTTTTAATTGAGGCTTCCATAAACTCAATACGAGTCAGTATAGCGATCAAACAGGCGGATGAAATAGAAAAAATTGTAAGAGTATTTCTTTAGTTTATTTGTATACACAAGTTGTTTATTGATCACATGAATGTAAAATGTGAAGTCAAAAATGTATTGTATTATTTCAGCTGTGTCACAAATTCATGCGATTTATGATGATGCGAGCAGAGAGTTTTATCGTACTCAGACGGAAGCCTGTAGAAGTATGTCTTTTAAAAAACATGATTTGAATTTTGTCCAAAGTACATTTTAGTTTGAATGCTATTTAACTTGAATGTGACGTTTGAATAAATTTCCAGGGCTATGATATCAGCTTTCTGATCACAAATTTCCACACAGAACAAATGTACAAGCATAAATTGGTTGATTTTGTGATACATTTCATGGAGGAAATTGACAAAGAAATCAGTGAAATGAAACTAGCAGTGAATGCTAGGGCAAGAATCTGTGCAGAGGAATTTTTAAAAAAGGTAATAAAATAAATACTTGTATTTTTTACAAAAGAATTACGTTCAACTACTTTTATATGTTTTTTTTTACTGTTGTTTACTCTTTCACAGTTTTGATTCGAATTTGTCAAAAATCCGAGTTTTTGTGTCGCCAACAAACTTAATATTATATTTGAGACTACATTTATTATATTTTTAAATCAGTATTCCGTGTTTATTTCAATTTATTATACAATCATGTTGCTCTCAAAAAATAAATTTCCTCAACGTAAAAGTTTCCACTTTTATACATATATAATATCGATAATGTTTTCTACATGGGCCTGCATGCCAATGTTACTTAAGCGATACAATAGTCTATCTTTATCCACCAAAAAGTGAAATAAAATAGTACAACAAATGAAAACTGAACGGATCAGTGAATGCTCAGAGGTGTAAAGTCTCATGTATTCATGAATTTAAGGATTCTCTTCAAACATTCTTACTTAATTATATTTAGTCCAAAGTTGTGTTTCATTTTTTTTATTTCCTTCTTATTTACCCAATCGTAGCGCAAGGCACTACTCCAACAACAACAAACATGATGAGTTATTACATAACTAAAAATCAACGGTTCATTCAATAACTAGATAAAACTGTACCTAAGGTGCGTGTATATTGTACATGTGCAGAATAAATACAAAAAATTATATACTTTTTCTTTTGTGATACACAGAGAGAGGCTAACCACAAGATAACCAAAACTTTTTTCATGTACATCCAATACAGTCTGTAATAATGTTGTGAATACAACGACTTCTTTCTATACTGCTTTCATGTCTGTGTGTGTGCTGAAGAATACAGGAAGCTCTTTTAAGATTAGACAAACTATTTTATTATAAGTTAGGGACGGCGTAATTTAAAAATTTCAACGCCACTTCGTAACCCATGAAGCTGAAAGAAACAAAAATGACAAAATTAAGAACATTATTGGGATCAAATAGGAAAAATATTACATGGATTAAATGTCTAAAAAAAATACCAAGCAGCATTTGCCGGGAACGCTCTGATCATGACTGGAGCAAATCCTTTGTACAGACCCCTCGGCCCTTCTTCTTTCATCATATGAGCAAATACGTCCCTGACTCCTCTAGGATATCTCCCTTCTGGAGCTGTATATTATACAAAAAGTTGTAGGAAATCAAATTCTCTTCAAGATACAAGCTCAAAATGTCCGAGAACTTTTAACTGTAAGAAAATTCAAAACATTTACCTGTTTGTATTCTACTTTTCATCACATCTGCAGGTATTGCCACAGCCCAATTCAATATTCCAGCTACACCTCCAGCAAATAATGTTCGTAATGGACTAAGTCCTGTAGATCCTTCTGGTGCCAAAAATTTTTTTAGCTTTTCCTACATTTCGATAACAGAAGAAACATTTTAAAACATTCACATTTCATATGTACACATTAGCATTCATGTGAACTGCTATTCAATAATTAGAATTCTTGTGAAACATACATAAGTCATAAAGTACATGGCACTGGCAGGAACATCTGTAAAATATAACAAATCAATTTATCATCACACGTTTTAAGAAAATTTTCAGAGACATTGAATTCTATCAATCATTAAGCATTTTCATTCTTTCAACTATACTCACAATAAGAGTACTTGTGTTACTAAGGGGGAATGATAGAATTTCATCATTTTACATATAATTACATAAACCCGTAATAAAGATTTAGAAACTGGAGTCAGTCTGACTCAGTCAGATCGTGGGAAGTCTCGCTTAGCGTTCACTCGCTTGTAACTATGGACATGATGAAGAGCAGAGTGCGGAAACTAGCCTAGATAATATAATACACTTTGGAGGATGGTGATAATTTCGATTTCCTGTAGTGGACGTCATTTTGTCATTTTGCCTCCTTCAAGACGGTTTCACATTACACACAAAAATCTCACATATATTACAAACTCTGTCAAAATACGAATTTCTTGTTTTTTCTCATTAATGTCAACCTCAAAGAGAAATCCATCATGAATTTGTCTCTCAATGCCCTACTTTCGGCATTGTTCCTATTCCTGTTACATTTTCAAGTAAGCCCTATTCAGTTGTTATAAGACATGTCAACTTGAAATACTGACAAATGATCATTATAACTTTTTAATCAATAAAGGTTTCGAGACCATTAGCCGTATATGGAGTTGTGAATTGTCCGTTAGATTGTATTTGCTACCCGGATTACCTCACAAATATTGCAGCCTGGAAATGGATTGAGATTGAAAATAAAGCTAATGAACAAGGAAACAATCCAGAAAATGAAGACTACAATCCATACACGGAACATAATGAGGTCAATTACAAAATGTCACATTCAATTTTGATATCCTCAGATGACACGTAAAATAATTCTAAATTTATCTTTGTATAGGTCTTCGACAATCCTACCGCTGGAACAACACGAAAATCAAATGAGGAAATGCTCACGACTGTTACATGTATAATTAGAAATGATCTGCCAGGGACATTGGCTACAACAATCCAGCAAATCCCTGCACATACTCAGGTATGTAAATACGTAAATTTTCAACGTCGCAAGTCGCAAAAATGACTAATATCTATCGTGTGTGTAAGTACATTAAAAAGTTTTATATACATTATCAAATTGTAGGTGTTATCCATAATGCAAGCACAAGGATCCGGGAATATAACCTTGACCAAGGAAATTATGAACAAATTTCAGTCCCTCGTCGGTTTGGAATTACAAGGAGTTTCTCAAAACAATGAGCAAGGAGGAGTGGGACATGACGTTTTCCGTGTTAATGCCAATGCATTGACTAATAATAAAAAGTTAACTTATCTTAATTTGGAAAAAATACTGATTGAACAACACCCCGTGGAATTGAAGAATGATGTGAAACAGGAGGATGTGTATGTCAAGTTGAGTCCAATTAATAGTGATAGTGACAATGACGTTCAGCCTCGTCTACTATACCTGGGTATCCGTGAGAAGAAAGAATTGAATAATATTGTCCCATACAGTGAGTACAGAAAGGAGAGGGCGAAGAGTAATAATGGTTTGTCTGGGAAGATGATGACTATGACCATGATTGAACCGAAAATTGCAGTGGCATTCACACAACTGAGTAATCTTGTTCATCTCAGAATTTCCAGTTGTAATATGGAAGATATAAGTTGGGACATGTTTTACAAACTCAATAGTTTGAAGTTTTTACTCCTGGACAGAGATGACTTGTTATTTCTACCAGACTTTACATTTTATGCCACTCCTAATTTGACTGCCTTGTCATTATCTGGAAATCGAATTTTAAATCTTCAAACTGTTGGACTTGCTGGACTTTTGTGTAAGTAACTGTGAATTTTTGCTTAGAGAGAAGTACTATTGCAACTAATGAATTTTTTCACTTTTTTTAAATCTCAGTTTTGGAGAAACTAGATGTGACACACAATAATATTACCCATTTGTCAGAATTATCCCTACCACCTTTCCCTCATTTACAAGTGGCTGATTTTCGGTACAATCCAATCGAGGCCATTTTCCCAAATACCTTTGAAGTGATGAATACTACAAAATCTTTATACATTGGAAATCCAATCACACCACTCGAATTTTTTAGTAATTCGTTCTACGGTCTGGTCTCTCTCAACAAACTAGAAATGACAAATGTTCGTATTGGAGCACTCGAACGACCAATGCTCAAAGGTAAAGTAGTCATGTCTTTTTTTACAAAATAAACTTGGTTCATCAGTAACTTTTGCATTATTACATTAAAAACAATGAATATATAATTTTCCTAAAATTAAAGGTATGCCTCAATTGACAACTTTAATTGTTGATGGTTCGATCCCACGAATATTGTATGATGCCTTCAATGAAGTCCCAAGATTAGAAAAATTGATTTTGAAAAAATGTTCAATCAAAAAAATATCTATGGATGCTTTCTACGGCCTGAGTGCCTTGCAAGAACTGGACCTTTCTCATAATCAATTGCAAATCATACCACCAGGTAGCTACTAAAAAGAATTTAGAGCTAATTTTCAATGAGAGCCGAGAGGGATTAACATTTTTACTCTGACTCTGTAATTTCCTCTGCAGGTATTTTTGATGAACAAGTCTCACTCCGAGAACTCTACTTGCATCATAATCAACTGACAACCCTTCCTAGTAGTCTACTGACCGGAATTCCAGCAAAAATGATTCGACTTGAAGGTAATCCATGGGATTGTTCCTGTGAAATGATCCATTGGAATCCTTCAGTGATAAATCAAGTGAAACGGTACTACATTCCTCGAAACATGACCAATTGTCAAGTGCAATATGACAAAGGTAGTATGTGTAATACTGGTTCACAAACATTCCAAGTAAAATATGTGTATGAAAAGAGAGTGTCCCCCCTTTGCGCTACACCAATCAAATTCACAAAGAAAAGTGTATTTCAAGTCATTCCTAAAGAACTCCACTCCTGTAATATCAAAAGATCCAAAAAGATTGACAAATTGGTAAACTTCAACTCAACCTCTCAAGAATCTTCTTTGAGCCAACAAAATGTAATGATCAAACCAATCAAGGTCAAGAAACCAGACAAAAGAACAAAAGTATTGACCACTGAAATACCGACGACTACAAAGACAACAACAACCACATTAGTTCAAGAAAATGCCATTGCATTTCAACAACTAATCCATCCAGAAGGACAAGCGAGTCAAAGAAATTATACTACATTTTCAGAGGAGAGAACTAGGCTCACTAACAAATTGGATCAGATTCTTAGTTTCAAATCTAGATCAAGAGAACGTACGCAACAGCAACCTCGTGTGCAGCCAATGGATGACAATAATCAGTTGCCCTCAATAGTGTCAAAAAAGTCGTTGAAGCTTTCTAAATTAAGAAAATTACAGAGAACTCAAAACTTTTAGCTATTTTATCTCTGTCACTCACTCACTCTATAATCTATCATTATAATTTCTAGTAAATAAGTATATTATGAACTCTCCCATTGTCTATTGAATACTTATACTGTCTATTGAATAGCGCAAGGTAGATGATTATGCAATGGTTGTTTTTCTCTAAAAGTTTTAAATGGAAAGAATAGTTTCAAAAACAAAGTCTATAACCTCTTAAAAGTGTGGCACACGTCCCTTTGTACATACTCTTAATCCCTCCTTCTTTGATTAATTTGACACCGCAGTCCAATGGTCCTATAAATAATTTGTGGAGAAAAAAAATCTCAATTTTCTGTTGAACAAATCATCTGTGGCATGTATCACAAATATGTTTATATCAATGAGAAGATGAGATACTTGGTTATGTCATTATTAGTTTGCTACCAGCATATTTTATCGCGGCTGCTCCTTGGCCCTGTTGAATCTGTAAATCAAAAGAATGAGATGAATACTGTAAAGTTTTTGTTCAGATTGCAACACATTTTGTAGTTCATCGTTCTAAAATATATAGTCTATTTTACTAATAAATCATTTCAGATTTGTAGATACTTGTCAATGAAGTTGTCAATAAAAAAAGGATTTTTCTAAAAAAATTATTGCATCATCTAAATACTCGCAATGCGACTCGCACTATGAGAGCCTCATATTCATTATTTTGATTATCAAATTTTACCTGGAGCAAACATTTAATTCGTTCACCGGGGGTCATGACCACTGTTGTCATTATGCCAGAAATGCCACCAGCAAAGAACATTTGTAAGGCAGTTAACTCTTCTTTGGGTTCCTTCCCAGCGATCATTTGTTTTCCTAGGCCATATCCAAAAAAACTCAGGGCAAAAATAGGGGCAACCCCGACGATAGGAGCACCCATTCCTACAAAGAGAAAAAAAAATATCGTCTTCATGTCATTTATTTAAGCGTTATATCTCATAGTTTGTAGTTTAAAAAAGAGTTAAAAGTTTTAACTTAAAACTTACCTTTGTACAGACCACGAACGCCTTCATTTTTAACTATCTTTGTGAAGCAGTCCCAAGTGCCAGTGTAAGTGGGTAATTTTCCTGGGGCTGCCTGTGGTTGAGTTTGAAGCCGTACCTAAAACATTCAAGTTGCACAATCACTACAATTTTCAATCTCATTAGATTTGAAGTTAGTAAAAGACCGGTACAAATCTTTGTAGAATGCTACCTTGATCGTGTCCAGTGGATGACCTGTTAATTTTAGATATGAGAAAGTTATTATTAAATATATGACATAGATTACAAATTGTATCGTCAAATAAGTATATCATTGCTAGTGTTGTCAACTTTTATACTTAAGTATAAACTTTACACTATAAACTTCTTTTTAAAAAATATAGTACTCAAACTTACCAGCAACCACAAGACACACTCCACCGAATCCGCCGGCCAAGAAGTTCTTAACCGGGCCAACCGTTTGTGGTTGCTTGCTCATTGTCACTAATGTTGAATGTCAAGTTGACAATGTGCCCGATCTTTTTTTTCTGCTCGCACGAGTTCAAAGTCCACAAAAAATATGAATCACAATTCTAAATGCTGCTACGCAAATTGAAGGGAGATACAAAAGCCTTTGCGAAAAATCATCTTTGATAACCAAATTGTCAATTAATAGTTGATTATGGCTAGCGGTACTCCTTTGGAGAATTTAGAAGCACAGCTAGAAAGTTTCATAGAAAACGTAAGGCAAATAAAAATTATTGTCAGCGATTTCCAGGGCCAGGGTCAAAATGTGTTCAATCAAAAGATGTAAGAGATTTTACCATTTATTTACCATTTATTATTTCTATTTCATTTTTTAGAATAAAGATATCTCATATTTCATGTATAATTTTTTTAGCCAAACAATCGTGTCAGGACTTCAAGAGATTGATCGTGTAAAATCCCAGGTTCAAGATGTACACGTTCCCCTTGAAGTTTTTGAGTGAGTTGTACTAGTTTGTTGTCAAAGTTTTAAAAATACAATCAACTTGTTCTAAATATGACTATTATTTTGTACAGTTATATAGATGAAGGAAGAAATCCACAATTGTACACAAAGGACTGTATGGAGAAGGCTTTGTCAAGAAATGAGTCTGTAAGAGGCAAAATTGATGGATATCGTCGGT
>WJFB01001553.1:0-29502 GCA_009870185.1 Pygmarrhopalites habei | reverse complement strand
CCCCCCCCCCCCCCTTTCCCTCCTCCTCCTGTTGTATTATACGTGTACTAGAGTGACATGAATGAATGCGACACACACACACACATCTGTGTGTGTGTGGCATTCCCTTCATATTACTTAATGTACATACCTAACTTCACTCTCTCTCTCTCTAGTATGGTATGGCTTGCTGTTGTTGGGCTCCTCAAAATTTCAATTTTGAAGGAGGAAGGAGAAGTGGGGAGCAATAATTTTTTGAGCTGCGTATTTGTCCCCTTCCGAAAAAGAGAGGAGGTGAGGAGGAGGAGGAGAACAGTACACGGAGGAGAGTCATTTGTCAATTTAAATGTGAATCAAATGTGTTCTTCCTCTCTCTTTATTCAAATTCAGATGGCACTTGAGAAGTGAGGATGAAGATGAATCAATTATAATTTTCCCCGTATATTCTTGTGTGTGTGTGGATCTTGACGATATTAACCCCTTAATTCAAGTAGGATTGAAACAAATGAGAGTAGAGTGGTCTGGAATGAAGAGGGTTGAAGAGTGATTTAAAACTTCTTTTTTGTATTACAACTCCCTTTCCCTCTTCCTCTGCTCGAACAAACTGAATGATTAATGATTGTAATGTTACACGGTTTGGTGTTATGTATGTTTTGTGGGGGGCGGAGTGGGGTAAAAAATGTATACGAGGGCTCATCAATTTCTCTCGTACGTGTGTGTGTGTGTGTGTTTGGAAGGAGGGAGAGGAGGGGGTAAAGAAGGAAATAGGGCACAATTATAAGATTCTACCGACCCATAATCCACTCTTATTTTCCAGGGATGAGGGTTCGGGCTTGTCAAAATGAAGTATGTATTATTTATTTGTACAGGTTGAGTCTTCAGAATTTGTCCTAGAATAATGTGTGAATTTTTCAATAAAATAATTTGACTGTTGTAGTAGTGAAAATATTATGATTGAAATGGTTATTAAGCCTTAGTTAATTTTTTATGACTCTAACAAAAATTCCAAACGTTTTCCCTCATTAAATTCACAACTTTTTGGTTACTTATATTCTCTTAAATTTTGGATTCACATATTTACTTCTTAATTATTTTTTTCATTTTAAGCTGTAGTGAGTTAAAGTAAGTAAAAAGATCTTGTGAACTAAAATGTTTCTCCTTTGTAAAGTTTGTCAAGAGAAAGACAAAGAATGGTCTAAAAACACAACAAATTTCTTTGAACAAAAAACTTTGACTCATCCTGTACACGCCGTGTGTTTTGATTTCGGTACACAGTCGTTCGGTGTAAAGGTAGAGGGGTGGAGCGGGAGGCTCAATCTAATTTAATCCTTTTATCATGTTGAGAGTTTGTCGTGAGTATAAACATAAAGTAGGGAGGAGGAGGATGAGGATAAATCTTTGTTTATTTTAATTCATATAAGAGAGAGGGAGGGAGGGAAGGGAAAAAAGGGAGGGCGTACTATAGTGTTTGTTGTTGTTGCTTGATATTTAAGAGAGGCACACACACACACTTTCTCTTTTTTTCTTGGAAGTCCTTCGGAGCACAACCACCTGCATATGATTAGAGTCTACACAGGGAAGAATGTTCCAAGTTGGCATAAATGGAGCGTAAATGTGGACGTAAAACTTAAGCTCCTGTCTCGTCATTTACCCTTCCCCCTCCTCTCCCCCTCCCCCTCCTCCTTCTCCCTTTTTTTCTTACGGATAATGTAGGGAAGCCACATACTCTGATTCTATTTTGGCTTGACAAGGAGTAGTGAATTTTAAGAGAAGAGAGAGGTATATGCAAGTATGGATGTAGAGAGCTCGCTTTCTCCTGCCTTTGTTTAGTGGGAGCTGAAGGGGTTGAGCTGTGAATATTTTAATGGGGGGAGAGATTCTCACTGTTGTATTCACAGGGCTATTAAAGAGGGGGACGGAGGAGAGGAGCAGACTTGAATATTATGAGAAAAGTTGGGATGAAAAGAGAAAGAGTAATATAATACTAATACGATATTAGGGAGAAGGAGAATCACCAAAGGTTCAGATGCGGAGGTGAGAATGATAGCTGGTAAAAAAGAGTAGTATAGCTACCGTATTTTGCGGATATTTTTATACGTGAAGAGGGAACAAGAGATTATTTTTACGAAAATTGGGTGGGAAATACCTTCAATTGGATCAAAAGTTTCTCCACATTTTAATGAAAATACTATCTGTAGTCCTACTATTCTTTTCGTGGTTTCTTTTCCGGACTGAATTGAAATTTGTTTGCTGAATTTGATGCCAATTGTATTATCATGATTGGAAACACAAGAAGGCGGACATTTGAAACAAAGTTAAAGACTTTGCTTTCACCAAGAATTTTACATTTTATACCAACTTTTTAAATTGAAATCAATTTTCTTGCTCAATATTCGATTGATCCAGGTCGAATTCGTGTAAAATCTCGGAGAATTGAGCAGTTTAACGGAGCCTGGTTATTGTCATTGGAAGAAGGAACAAAGGAGTTCAGGTATATGGACCAGAAAGTCACAAACAGTGTGTGAGTGTGTCATGAAAGTGGTGGAGCATTTGAGTGGCTGAAAATTTTGTTATCCGTGTAATGGCCACACACACACACACGTTAGTCCATGTTTCGTTTTTTGGCTTTGTTGACTCATGTCAACCTCCCACCTACAGAGTGAGAGGACAGGGGGTAGAGGGAAGGTGGCACGCACAAAAGCGCGAGGAAAAGAGGGAGGAGGCAGTGCATGCATAAATAATGGTGAGAGTGAGAGAGAAAGCCGGAGAAAGCAGTGAGCCATGCTGAGCTTGAACTATTATGCAATGCAGTGGGAACACACACACACTGTTGAGACAAGTTGTGTGAGTGTGGTTGTAGAATTGAAATACTGTATCCCATGTAAATTGCACCGTGTTTCGTGTCACGCCTCCCCTTCTCCTTTACTTGAAACCCAGGCACACACACTCGCTCGCCAGTATATGTGTGTAGCCAACAGGTTACATTTTTCTTTACACAAAGAGAAAAAGAGGAAAGCCCCCATAAACTTTCACCCTGAACTTTGTTCAATCCGGAACATAAGGACTTGCTTTAATCTCACCCATTTGTACTCTCTCCACACACAGAGACACACACAGAATTGAGTGGGTGCGGGAGAGGGACGCCCACGGTCGTATTTATAGTCTAATTAAATAGACGCGTCAGATTATGAGGGATGAGGGAAAAGAAAGCCATTCTCCTCTTCAGGCGACATTTCTCCTCAGAATCTACAGAAAGTAAGAGACACTTGAAGACAACTTTCTTCACTTGCACACATGTTATTTCTGCATGTGTGTAAGGACTGATATCTCAATTCACGCTCTCTTACCTGTACTGTATTTTCCCTCACTTTCTCTTTTCCATTGGAAAAATAAGAGCGAAAGATTTTATCTCCTTGAAATCCAATCCCGGATCTAGAAAAAATCTTTGCCGTCGAATAAAAATCCTTCCAATCTATGATTTTTTCTCCTCTCCCTCTCTTTCCTTTTATATCATTGAAGAATTCAAATCATTTTGAGTGCATTCAGACTTTCTCCCTCTGCCATCAACCAACTCTCTCGCTCTCGTATGAAGATATGATGGAAATATTTTTTCTGACATTTCCCCCATTGGCCTTTTGTCATTTATAAACACGCTGAAATGATCCTATCATGTTCCCACACTCCACAATTCCTCCATCCTCCTGCTTCTACTTTCGAAATGATTGTGATCACACTAATAAAGTTGCTAGCACACATAATAATACCCCAGATTTAGATATGCATGACTTTCTCCATCTCTCATTCGATTCGTATTTATATTGAGAACTTTCTCTACATTTATTGGCATCAATATGATATGGGGGAATTGGATAAATACGATCCTCCACACTTTCTCCGTGCCCACACTGTATGTACAATAGTGTGCAATTAATACGTGTATATACAAATGGCCTTCACTAAAGGAGAATTTTTATTCGTGTATAATAAAATGTGTCGTTAAATCACGATTGCAAAATCCGCCATTTCTGAATTTCCAAGAGTAAATAAGACCCGCACACTCTCTCTTTTATTTTTTATGGCTGAGAAGGTGTGTGTGCCCACCCCTTTCACCGCCCCGACGACTACAAGGCTCTTCCACTTCATAACGAGGGTGTGTGTGTGTGTGTCTGTGGGTGGGAAACTTTTTTTCTCTTCTCACAATGCATATTTGATGTGGAAAGAGTAAAACTTTCTCTGGATTTTGGACACCCCCATCATAAAAAAAGAGGAAAAGGAGGGAAAGGATAGCATAGATATTTATTTGTGGGGGATTAGGATTAAAAGGCACCGCACCACACACACACACATACCCATACACCACCACCATCTTTCCTTCTCTCAATTGAATTTACAAAAGAAGATATTCTTCATTTTTTTAAGTGCCAAGTTGGCTCACAGCAAAGTCTACCTTTTCCCCCTCTTTTTTGTGGTGTCGTGAAACTTTCTTCCGATTTTCCTCTCTTTCTCCCCCCCTCATCTCGTCTCGCCACATTTTTTGATGGAAGGGAATGATACTGTCGCTCTTCAAAAATCACACTAGAGACCCACTAAGCAGCTACACTGAGACTTCCTTTCACAAGTACACATTTAATATATTCTTGGTTTGAGAGTATGGGAGAAAGAAAGAGTTTTCTTTTTTACACACCTTGGGGCCACCAGGGGAGACATCAAAGTAGGCAAATCAGTGGAATGTACAAATCCACACACTTTTCCCTCTCCCACACACACACATTTAGTAAAGGAAATTCTTTACAAATTCCACCAAATTTTACATCCCCCACTCTATATTCTCTTGTGTGACTGTGTTCGCCTCTTTCTTTTCGCTCTCCTACACTAATGAGAATTGATGTGCAACCCACAATCTTTTTTATATTATCTCCTTTATATCTTGCTTTCTCTTTCACACACACACTGTACAAGAGGACTCTCCGTATCAACCACAATTACAAAACTGAATATCGCAATAAAAGAAACTTTTCCCTCCAGGCCTTTCCCTCACTTTCTTTTTTTTACATCTTTGAATCCACTCCAGAATCCACGGAATGAGAAATCAGTTCGAAAAATTTATGATTTCCAATTTGCCAAATTTTTTACCCTCTTCCTCCTCTTCTAGAAAATAGTAACACTTCTGAGGAATAAAAGTTGGATTTTTCAGTATCACAGCCCGCATACCCTCCCTTTTTGTAGATAAAGATTAGATTGGAGCATCATAAATTTTTTTGGATAGGGTTAGGAGAAAAAAGGATGATGCAGACGGTCGCATATAAGTTCCTCCTAGAATATGTCGTCATTAAAGAGTAATAATGTTAATGCAGTTTGAATTGTAGACACACGTAATTGGACGCCATAAAAGATTTTTTTACGAAATTCTCCCTCTCCTCCCCTTTCTCCATTTCTTTCTCGTGTGTGTGTGTTTTATGAGGAGGCGGAAGGAGATGGAGATGGACTAGCAAATTAAAGAATACAATGTGTGTGTGTACGGAGGGAAAAACTCAGGGCACAGTCAAGATTACTCCATACCCTCATCTTCCTCAACTAAGAAACCAGTAGTTAAGGAGGTTGAGAAAAACACTTTATCCTACACACAATGTCATTGTCACACTTAAAATAGGGAATGACTCCACGTTTGTTGTTCCCAGTAATCTTCATAAAGATTTCACCAAGGAATGATCGTGGGGAGAGAAAAAGAGGGGGTGTGTTATTACATTCTAACAGTTAACACAATGTGTGTGTTAATGTTGTAATTTCATTGATTTAGTACTTTCAACCTTTGGCTTAAAATGGGATGGGTCCTTTTTCTCTGGATTATCCTGAGTAAACGCAAAGCGACACACAAAAGCGAGAGAGGGGGAGAGAAATTCAAGCTGCTGCGGAGAGTGTAGAACATTGCTCAAAAGTTTTATTGTATCTTTCCCTACATCACAGTTCATTAACAACGTACACCATTATAATTTGACTACGGAAAGAAGTGGGACAAAAAACGGGAAATTGGGGAAGGAAATGTGTGAGACAAAGAGAAAAGGAAATTGTGTTAGTTTCCCTGACTCTGGTGTGTGTACTTGGAAGAGACATACAAAGAGAAAGTACGAGAGAATAAAAATGGTGTAGACTCTTATGTGTGCATGAATTGTAAATTGCCATCCTCTTCTCACTTTCATTAGTTACTTACCCCTCTCTCCCTATAAAGTACTTAGTACACGTGTGGTACGTGTGCGTGTGTATGTTTTTCATTTCTCACATTGAATTCAACTCTAAGGGTGTTTGAAGTAACATTTTAGAGAGTAACGAGGATTTTCACAAAAGAATTTTAACATGAGACAAATTTTCCTTCATTTTTAGATAAATCCACCGATTGTACTCTGTGTTATGATCCAATACATTACGAGGTACTTTGTGTATTGAATTTACATAGAACAATCTCTGTGTGTGTGGTTCGGTGATTCCCCTACCTTTTCAGCTCCTCGGATAAATTTCACGTGGTCCCAAATCTCTACGGTAGTGCTTGGTTGTTGGGAGAGTGAAATTGTCGGTGGAATATTTACTTTATGTCTTTTTAATGGTATTCATGGAAGTGGGAACGGAAATAGACACACAATACAAAGAGGGAGGGAGAGAGAAAGAAAGAGGAGGAAGAGTCTTTCTCTTCATCTCCAGTCTCTCTAATTTCTTTCTCCCTCTTTTTTCTGGATGGAATACAATAAAAAGAGAAGAAGCCAACAGTCAGGAAGGAGAAAAGGGAGGGAAAGTTTTGCTCTCATTGTATAATAAATAGCTAAATCTAGAGTTGCTCCGAATTTTTGGGGGATTTCTCGGTTTGTGGAGGACTTCATCTATGCAATATAAATACATGTATGTACGTAATAGTAAAGGATGTTGTTGGTTGGGGAAAGTACGTTTTCTCCATCCTTCTGAAAACTGTTCTACTTTTTTTTATAGCAGAATTGTTTTTTTAAAAACGATTAATTGCATATACATACAAGCACAATAGGAAAAATTATTTTGTCTTATTATTTCCGAAATTATAGGAAATTATAACTTACATAATTTTTTGGAATTTTCAAATTTCTCACTTTCTTATTTTTTTCCTTCAAAATCTAAAAAAAATGGCCTTCCTATAAAATTGAAGGCTGGAAAATAATCAAGTCTTTAAATCACTTTACCACTATATATTTTCCCGAAATTCGTCTGGTGGTCAGACCAAAGTGGAGCGAGGCTACGATGTATCTTTTCACCATACGCTCACGTTCTGATAGTTTTCTTGTATTGTGTTCAAAAAAAGAGGAATGGAGAGAGAGAGAGAGAGCTGGAGGGCTCGTCTGGTTGCACGAATCCTTAGCTAATGTAACGACATTAATATTTTGAAATACGAGGAAGGGTAAATAGAAGAATGGAGAAGGAGAAGAAAAAAACTTATTTTTCCCTTCTCTACTTTCTTCTGTTCCGTACTTTTTTCTCTAAAAGTTTTCTTTCCATTAATTTATGTGAAAATTCCATATTTAGTATCTTTTCCCCCGCATCCTTCCTCCTGTCTCGTTTTCCCCGAAAAATATGGAGTCAAAAATGAAAAATCCTTACAAATAAGCCCACACACTTTCTCCCTTTCTCTGAGAGATACGTGTCAGATGAAACACAAAAGACGATCTTTGTACTCACATCCAGGAAAAGAGGGAAAGAGAAGAGGAAGGGGAGTCACTAATTATGATGTCACTTTCTCCGGAATGATGACTGCGTCCTGAATTTTGTATTTGTCTTTTGTGTGTAGTCCTATTTCCTCCATGGTGAATCCTTCGCCTTGTTGTGTGTGTGTGGTATTTTCCTTAATTATGAAGTCGAGTCGTCGGGGAGAAAGGAATGGAATTTGACCATTATGAATTATTCAGTTTGCTTTCTCCTTCCCCACAACTCCCCATTGCCGACTCTCTCTTCCTCTGCCGTGAGTGTACACAAGGAAAGAAAAATGGAGTAAAAATTGAATTAATTTTGACTGTGAGAATACATGAGCGTGGAGAAAATAAATTTAATATCATTGGATCAGAGTGTCCGACAAGATCCGTTATTTTTTCAAATAAAGGAAATACATTTCTTTTTAACATTTATGACTCCATATATTTCTCCACTATTTTCATGAGATCTTGTTTTTATTTACGACCATTCCATACAAAAAGATTTTACCTATTCACAAATTCTTGATCAACTTCCCTCTCTCTTCCTCTTCTGTACACAATATATAGGTCAATGTATTTTGCTTCCCAAAATTTGCACACCGAAGAAATGAATATTTCAAACGATTTCTTTATTTTTACTACGGCACATTTATTCTTGGAATTTATTTCAATCCATTTTTATTTCTATTTTGACATATCAGTGAATATTCATTTAAATTACCTCGAGCGCTCTCTTACTTCACACTATCAGGATCAAATATATATTTGATGTCCTGTTCAAAGCTCAAAGCAATGTCGGGATGTGGGTGCCCGCATACTTGTGTGCTGATTAACCCTACCATTTAAAAATCTCGAATATTTCCAAAGCCCGTTTACTTTCTCCTCCTCTCTCCTAGAGATGCTAAAATAGAAATCCTTCACCCCTGTGGGGAAAGTAGTGCAGTATAGAAGAGCTGAGCCAGGGATTCTCTGTGTGTGTGCCCAGGGAACCTTGCCTAAAATGGTTGAGTAAGCGTGGTAATTTCATAAACTTTCTTTTTTCTCTTTCTTTCCAGAACACAACTGGGATTCTAGAATAGCAGTGGATCTGAAGAACTGGGGGGCGGGATTTTCAGTCTTCTTGACATCAGTGGAAGGATTGCTGGTGGAAAGTGACAAGCAATTTTTTCTTTGTGGTTTCCTGTCCACTCGTTTTTTTGTGCCAGTGTTTTTTTTGTTAGGCGTGGGTGAAAGGAAATATTGCGGCAGTAGTGAATCACAGAAAAAGACTAAAGATTTGTTACCCCCGTTGAAAAAAATTCAAGATGACACTTAATGTCAGTCAATTGACATCCAAGGTCAAGGAGTCCCATCATCACAACCACAAACTACTCTGTCCATTGAACCGGAGGGACAAAGGGATGCAAGTAAAGTCATCAGCCTATCATTTGCTTGAAGATGGAGCGAGAAGTTTAGATAGTGGGTCATATTTTGAAGAAAAGTGTCAACTGTGTGTTACTTGTGTTGTTGTTGTGTGGTGAAAGTTGAGCGTCAAAGTGAGAAGAGGGGAAAGGAAAGTGAAAGGAGTGGAGTTGATTTTCAAGTTCTGAAAATTGTCCTTCCCCCCTTTATTTAATAATGGATATGAATGAGACGAGTTTTGGGGAGGAGGAGGATGATGGAGGAGGTGGAATTGTGTTGATGGAAGAAGAGCTCTTCTCCCTGAGTGGGGGAGGGATGAATGGGAGTGGTGGGGGGAATATGAGTTTGGAAGATATGGAAAGTTTCCCCTGGGAAGAGAGCTTCCTCTCCGCTTCCCGATTCTGGGTCCAGAGAGTCCTCGTCCCCATCGTCGTGATTGTGGGTGTCCTCGGGAATCTTGTCACAATCTACATTCTCACCCGACGACCCATGCGGTCCTCCACTAATGTGTGAGTCCCTCTTTTCTCTTTTATTATTTAAGAATGACTGGGGAAAAAATATTAATGACAAATGAAAGGGGGACACCAAAGTAAGTCTCTACGGTGCATAGATTCAAATATTTTTTATCCGGGTGAATGCAGGGGAAGTATTTTTTTCTCTTTTTTACAAAAGATTATTACAAGTTGTTTTGCCAAGAAAAAAAGCTGCACTTTCTCCCGTCCTTTTTAATGTAAAATAATATGGAATTTTCTCAACTTTCACACTCTGTGGAATAGAAAGCGAGGATTTTATCTTCTGTAAAATACCCACAGTCCATCCCAAAGGTTTTTAGTTTGTGTGTCAAAAAATTGCGTACGGGAAAGCAACAAAAACTAGGCTAGTCATTCTAAATAATCAATTTTCTTAAAGTTTCGCCAATATTACGACCGCCAGAGGACAAATCGTGGACGAGATGGTCAATGATAGGGTCCATTTCACTGCGTGTGTGTCATCTCTTTCATTTATTCATATCATAAAGGCTGCCTCCTTAACTATCAGAGAATTGGGATAAAATTCTAGTGAAATGTTTTTCATGTCTCTCCAGTTGACGGTGAAGAGGAAAGGGGGACTGCATTGCAGTGTGCAGGACAGAGAGGATGTGAATGGAGACCATGAGGTCATCCTCATACATGATTTATTTATGTGCAAAGTTATGGACCATTCCAATGCATTGCTCATTCACACATCCACCCCTCCTTCTCTAGTCCCATTTCTTGTCAAAAAGAAAGGGGAGAGAAAGTCTCTCGGACTACAAATGAACATGGATGGGAGACACTTGAGAATTCTGGCTCCGTCCCAGCTTATTCCAAATCCTCTCTCCCTCTCCCTCTTTGTCTATGTGTCATCTTATTACACTTCTTGCTTCCCCCTCAGACTCAGTGGATTGGACATGCCCCATTATAATAGTCTGTTTCCCTTCATTCAGAATCTAATGGGCTTACCACGGAGATACTGTCCTAATACATAGTAAATACTTACTCAACAACTACAACTTCCCATACCCTTCCCCAATTTTTTGAGTGAGGCCTTGTCAACATCCCCCATTTCTTATCCCTTATCTGTGTCACAGATAACACCAAAATTGAAATCCATATTGTTTAATGTACAAACCGTATAAGTGAGTATAATAGTCTGGACTGGAAGCAAACAATGTGGAATATTTTCAAGATGTGCTGACGCGAGTTTTGAGAAATGTAGGCTCATAAGTGGATTTGTAAATCTTTTCTTCACCCTTTGAGGACAAGACAAGAGGGCAACTTTCTTTTATGATTGCATAATTTTTTATTGACATGAGCACACACCGTATTATCGTCTCGGAAGCACTTATGCCATTTGGAGTACATGGCACTCAACGTGGATTCATAAAGCAATTTCCGATTATAGCTACTGTAATATTTGTATAATTGGCAGTCGGGTATATTCCTGACTGTCAAAATATGTGACGAAATTCTGGAATCAATCTATTGACCAACTCCCAATTCCATTAGAATTATCTTAATGCGCAGGGAAAATGGGGGAAACTCGTAATAATTGATCTTTTCACCATAATATTAAGTAGATATTTATTATTAAGTTACGATTGGGAATTTCTCATTTAGCCTTTACTTTCTCCAATTTTATTATCGGTCAACCCATCACTGTCCTTTCGCCTTGTCTACTTTTGGTTTGTATTGAAACGTTCATCGTTTACCCTGACGTCCCACTCTTTTTTTATCAGAGTGAAATTATAAGTTTAATGGAAATAAACCCACTTAATTTTTTCCACTGCGTATGACTGCGAATCTCAACTTTGGGAATTTTGAGGAAGGTCACGACGGGAGAGTAAGATTGGGCATAGCCTTATTTTCAAACACATGTACGGTATTCTAGATGTGTATGCCAACTGCGTGTGTGTCAAATAATTCGGATTTTGGATTTCTTCTCTCCATTTGAAATATAATTGCAGACTCACAGTAGAACTCTATTCACCAGTCCTTTCCCTTTCTCTCAACTTTCTCCTTGGCTCTGATCCTTTTGCAAAGTAAATTCCCTTGTACAACCGTCTCGTTTTAAATCAAGCGCAGAAATTGTTTCACTCCTTCTCCACTCTCTCTCTCTTTCTCCTGCTATGTATTCAACGAGGGAAAATTACAATTTTAATGAGTTTTCTACATTCTCACAGTTTGTCGTACCGACAGGGAAAGGAAAGCCACAGCCAAAATTGTCTATTTATTACTTTAATTTGTGAACTAGTTTCTCCCCTCCTCCCTTCTCTTTCCATTTTCTCTTCTCTGTCTTTCCACCCTCTTTCATTCAACTATCCAAGACTTTCACTTTCTTCACAGTCAACAGTTTAGAACGTAGGCTGTTGCTCCTTAAGAGATGTTCTTGAAAGGGGAAAGAGAGAGAGAGAGAGAGAGAAGGAAGATGATGGAGGAAATTGGCTGTTTTCCATTTAATGCTAACATAAAATGATTAGCCGTTTTGAGATCTCTCGATGTTTCCCTGTCCCTCTCCTCCCATTTTTTCGGTAAAAGTTAAGCTCTCAAAATTGTGATGTATGTATGTAGATGTATGGAAATTTGACTGTTGGGATGAGGATGGAGGAGATGCTAATGTTAGGAATTTCCTATTTTCGGAATCTTCATGACTAGTTATGAAAGCTCAGTCTCGTCATTAACCATTACACATTATGAGCTCTCTCTCTGTCCCTAGTTGGGATGGTGGATGGAGTGCAGTCAATTGTAATGACGTGATTAGGGATGATGATGATGGGCTACATTCCTAACAGGTACAGAGATATACCACAGAGAGAGGGAGGAGATACGCACAGTATCGCTTCATCTCACCTTCTATTTTCCAGGAAAGAATGTCGGAGAGGGGAGGAGGATGATGATGACGATGACGGTTTACGACCTTTCATAATAGCTCATTTGTGGAGACCCGAGGAGAGAGAAAGAGAAAGTGCGTGGGACATTGTATGCGTGTCTTTTGTCTGTGTTTATACATGTGTGTGTCTATGTGTGTGTGTGCGGTTACAATCGTAAATATTTATGTGATTGTCAAGTCTGGGTGGTTTTCACTTGTAAATGGGGTTCCATCATGTTCGCTCTCTCTCTCTTTCTCCGACAAAGTATTAACACTTTGTAAATAGGGAAGTGTGCAATAAACTTGGGAGGATTTGTGGGTGGCTGCGAAAAACTCCGAGTGATACACGGCGTTGTGAGCACAGCGGGTAAAAGAGTGGAGGGTCGTGTGTGGAGGAGAGAGAGACTGAGGGGGTAATATATGACTTATGACACCTTTAGTGGACAAGGAATGTGACGGTTTTTATGGTTGGGAAGCATGACACAACCACGACCGTCCTGTATTGCATTGTATTGTGTATTACCGTAAATCCGGGAATTGAAGTTTTCGTCATCGTGCAGTGAAGAAACGGAGAGAAAGTGGATTTATTGAAAGTATTTATTCTCTAATTTTTAATACATAGCCGTGTTATTTTTCAATTGTTCATCAAAATAGTTAAAGGGAAAATAGATAATTTAATGTGTAAATAGTGAAATTTTGACGAGGATATAATCTGAGTATGTACGGTGTTCATTTTATTATTGCAGTTACATCGGAAATTGGATTTATTCTTTCCAAAAATTTAATTTTGTATTGTGTGTATTTTGTGTTGGATTTATGAGTGTGTGAGGCTTTAAGTATTTCTTCCGCAAAATGTTGACACTTCCAAGAAAATAGGGTTCCCCTCTTTCTTCTTCTTCTCTTCCTTACAATTTTCCAGATTGAGCCCTTAAGTGGTATAGACCATAAAAATGCTGACGTCTCTTTTCATCTTGGTCAACCATTTCATGGGACTTTCCCTTCCTTGCCCTGTAGCTCCCTTACCATTGCAAATATCCATTGAGTGGATTTTATTAAAATAAATTACAGATTGGCAAATTTTCGAGCACATAATTTGTAAAAGTGAAAGTTTTAATATTCCTATTTATGCATTTTAAATATACATATGCAAAACAATTACAAGATGAGGAATAAATGGGAAGAGAGGCTTATTTAATTTTAAATTTGTTCCTCCAAAAACACGCTCATTAACGAGGATGTATGTATTTTATTAAATTCTCAACAAATATCTGATGATTTTAGTTTCCGGGAACTTGGACTCTAGGTCATTCATCTGGAAAGCAAATGAGGATGATGTGGTGTATGTGTGTGTGATTTCAAACATGCTCTCCTCAGACTTGACTGGTCTCGGGCGGTTCACTGCACTCTGCCCTTCATGATCAATTATATTTTAAAATTACATTTCACACTTTATGGTTTCAATTAAAAGCGAGTGAAGAAAAATTCATTAATTTACCCAGAATATAATGGCCAGTCTCCATTTTTCAGACAGGATAGGATGACCTCTGAATTTCCATTGACTCGTCCGAACCAAACACACACGCACTACCGTATGTCTACGTCCACATTGTCTGAACCCTACACATACACTCATTTTCAGACAACCATAATATTATGCATATCGCATGACTTGATTCTACACAATTTGTGACTTTTCCTCCTTTCTCTACTTTCTCCCATGACTCCGCTGTGTACAGTGTCTCTTTTGCCGTTGTAATTGGGGAATTGTAAGGGCCAATTTAGAATGTGAGAATTAATTGATTTCTGAAACATTTCACCTCACTTCCTCCTCCTCTATTTTGTATTCCTTGTCCCTCCGATCCCTCCTCTTCCTCGAGGACCGAAGAAGTAACCCACTTTATTCCATTCAACCAAATTTGAGCTCTTCTTCTTCCCCATCTTCACACTGAAACACATATTCACACACACACACGCTCACACCCAACAGCAGCAGAGAGAGAGAAAGTTCTTGTGAATTCTCGTAATTGAAATAGTAATTAGGGGAACATCCGGGATTAAAGTTAAATTGATGGTGATGTTAAAAGTACGGCCGTCCCTACTAATTCTTCCTCTATTATTCGAATCAAGGAATGGAATTTAATTCCCATAGAATCCCAAATTTATCAATCCAATACATACATACACACACGCCTTCTCTCAACATACAGGGGTGGTGTGTGTGCAGTTTGTGCAACTAGTGCAAAATTAGAAAATTCAATTTAAGAACACCCGAGAACGATTGTGTGGGTAAGGTTCGGGTGTGGGACAGGAGTTAAATAAATCATCAAAATTATTTCATTCTTAATTATCATCCAAGTAACAAACTAGACGAACACAAAAACACACACACACGTCGGAGTGATAAATTATTTTTGAACATTTCCGAAGATTTTTTACAAAATCTCATTTATCGACGAGGGATTTCACAGGTGAGGTTTTTTCTGTTTATTCTCATTTCATTAGGAAGAAAATACGAGCTTTGGGAATGGAGAGAGAAAAGACCCTCGGGTATTTTATGTTATCCTCCTTCCATGACTATCCGTGGTTATTACGACCGACGAAATCCCGCAATGTAATAACATTACAGAAAAGGGAAAACTCTGCAGGAGACACACACACACTTTCTAAAGGAGGGAGGAGGGAGAACAGGGAAAATATGGAGTAAAAAGTAGACGGGTCATAAAAAATGGAGGGAAGGGCAGAAGCGGGAGAAAATGGATTGGATTGTGATTGTGTAAAAATTTGAGAGAGAGAAAGAGAGAAGGGCAACAACATGAACATGCCCGCCATGTCCGTCCGTCCATCTCCCCACCGACGAAGGAGAAAGCAGAAAAGAGGAGAGGTATAATAAATCCATGATTTGTTACTGAATTGTGAAATGAATCCAGTAATGGCAGAGCTCGTCTAGAACAATCCAGTCCAGTGTGTTTGTGTGTGTGTGTGTGTGAGGGGTAGGCTGGACATGACTAGGCCATCCACTTCCTCTTCCCCGGCAGCTTTCACCCCCTTCAATTTGACCATTTGTAAATGGCCGTTGGAATGACTCCAGCGCTTGATTCAACTAAAAAAAGAGAGCCCCAGGGAGAAAGTAGGAAAAAGTAGAAAGAGAAAGAGCTTTTTTGTTTTATGTACCCTCAATTTTTTTTATTTCTCGGTGAATATGCTCCGAGCCAAATTATCGGTCATTTATTCATTCCATGAAAGAGAAAAGTGAGAGATAGGCTGGCTGACTTAACACCCTCTCAACTTTCTCTCCCACTTTTCCCAACCTTTCTTTTCCCCTCTTTCTCGGTAAGGAGTGGATTGGTCATCACGAACACAAAGGCACACATCCAAAGTATGTACAGAAACAAGTAGAGGAGGCTAATGGAGCTGAAAAATGACCCTTGACACGACATGACGTGGACTGACATGGAACGCCTCATTCTCAGCACACACACAAGCACACACGTCAGGGGGTATATCTAGTTGTTCATGTATAATGAACATGGAGGAGGTGTGGACAGTCCCAAGTGGACAGAGGATGACTGATTAGTGTACCCATAAACCGCTTTCTCTCTCTTTCTCGCTCTCTCTGAGGAATTGAGATGTGGATTATGACAGAAAGAGGCCTTCTCCTGGGAAGAAGAGGACGAAGGGAGGAGATGACCAGAGTGAAGTAGGCCATTTCCTTACTATTGGTTTTCCTTCCGGCCTCTTTGACTGACACTGAGTCCTCCCATTTGTGTGCGTGTGTCTTATGGTTGTGAAAATGTGAAAGTAAAGTGTGTATATTAAAAGGGAGGAGGGAGGGGGTGAACTTAGAGGTTACATATACGGTCGAAATTTCCCTTGGGGATTTACTCATACAAAACGATCAGTCGGATCCAATTTTGTGTGTGCGGGTGAGAGTGAAAGTGTCTGTGCGTTTGAGTAAAGTGTGTAGAATGTCGAGGAATGTCCATTGATTGGTGGTGACTATGTGGTTGACGCGGAACTGTTGATTCTTATGTGTGTATGTGTGTGTGGAGGTTGTGACGGTATGTTTTTACAGAGTGTTAAGGAAGAGAGAGAATGCGTGTGTATGCATATGGGGGAGATGACCTTTTACTCGGATATAAAAAAGATAATGTGGACAGAAATCATGGTGGACATTTATAAATGAGTGAGAGAGCACATGCTTAGTCTTGTTTGCACAAAATATCGACACACACGCTACAGCAATGTCCATTTGAGTCTGCGAGGAGGAGGGGGGAATCAGAGAGTTGCTTGTGGGGTTAAATCAAAATCCATAATGCCATTGAAAAGGAGAGAGGAAGGGTTTAGTCATGACTGGAAGTGTGAAAGGTAATTTACCTTCAATAGTGTACAGTTTCTTGGGGTTCAAGTCCTCATAGTTCGTTGTGTAACTCCATGGTCTGGTGTGTGCAATGCAATATACCGTAGCAGTTCAAATAGGAACGAGCCAATTCAAATGAAAACGACTGTCATCAAGTAGGCTACAAAGATTTAGGAATTGTTATGTTCAAAACGATTGAAATTAATAATTTGTAGCAAAAACACTTTTCGATTGACAAAATGATCCAAAGTTTTTTCGTGCAAGTGTAAATCTGGAATCCAGACAAATTGTTTGTACTTGCAGTTGAGTAATTACGGTAGATTGTGTGCGTTTGAGTGTGTGTGTGGAACAGTACGAACATTAGTTTTCACAAGGAGGAATGTTTTGTAGGAAGCTCAAGCCAACTGAATATTTGGCCCAAGGAAGGTTTGCTATGTAAAACTGGGACGAAGTGAGTGTAGAGTGTGTGTGTGTCACATAGTGCATGACATATTCATACAGTAAAACAGTGAATGTAGTGGCTTTTCAAGTGTCTCCATGATACTCCGAGACGTAGCTATGGTGAAAGTGGGAGTGAAAGTCGGCAATTCCAATGTACTCCACTGGATACCCCAATCTTTCTCCTCTCCTTCCCTTTCACACTCTCTTTCCTTTCTTCATCCTTGAGAGGCTGGGAAATGGAAAGTAAACAGGGGAAAGGAGGGTTGAGGAGAGGACGTGTGTCTCGAGGAAAAAGCAAAAGGGGAATAATATGTAGAGTGAAATTAGACTTTATTGTACATTACCCCATGTAAAATATGAGCTGCTTTCTCTTGCAAGAACTCCCTCCGTATGTTTTGTGTATACAGAAATGTTTAGCAACTGCTGTCTCCCTTCACTTTCTCTCAGCTCTGGAGAAAGTGGAGAAAGTATAAAGAAAGAGAGACAAACACGAAGGGCGTGTTCTTCCTGTCTTTAATGTCCTCGACTAAATGATTGATTTTATGGATTATGCTGATGCTGATGAAAAGTATATAGAGCAGCCCCTTTCCCTTTCTCTTTGCTCAACACTCTACAGCTTCAATGCTTTCTCCTTCTTTACTTTCACTTCGTATGGTGGATAAAGTGTGTGAGTGTGTGTGTGTGCTTTTTTGCCGCTCTTCAATTTTTTGATCGATTTGTCCCCTTCATCATCTCTCCGATGCATTACATTTCGGTGAAGAATAAAGAATGTCACAGTTGACCTTTCTCTTCATTTAAAGGGATTTTGATTGCCTTTGGTGTTCGTGTGTTTGTGTGAAAGAGAATGGAATTGACAACCATAATAAAAACACATGTGTAGCTCAGGACAATCCTATCAAATTGCATTTATGAAATTTCTACCGTAAGAATAGAGATTACGCTCGGTAGACGAAACGGGTTTTAAATATCTCTTTATTTTTATATACGAATGCAAAATCATGGGGGAAAATTCCAATTTGTAAATGAAAGCAGTTCTCTATTCATATTTACGGTAGAGTTGTGCATCCACAAACACATTATGCAAAAGAGGGGGCCTTACTTTATTATGGCAAGGAACAGAGGACTCAACCCCGCCTCATCTGTGTTGAGTGACTCTGTGTACACCAGACCTTCTCTCTTCCTCTTTGTGTCTCTCTGGATCACCACACTAGGATTTTAATGAGCATCTCCCATCTCACACAAACATACACAAAATGATATTGCACAAACCTCTTTGATTGTCCTGTGTCAACTGAGAGAAAGGAGGAGGAGGAGAGGGGATATTAGCACTGTATTATTACCCTTGCCATTCACATTCGAGTGGATTCCAATTGGAAATTCAGGTCCAAAATAGACTGTGCTAAAAGCTGTCATCTACATTCTCTTCATTTTCTAAAAATATTCATAATGATCATAAAATTTCATTCAACTTTAGAATGCAGAAGTGTATGCGTGTGTGGAATAGACTCTGACTTTTTGTGTTCATTAACCTTGCATTCGAATGGATTGACTTTATTGTCCCGAAAACGGTTCTACTCTTCAATTGATTATTCAGTGGAGAGGATTACAATAGCAGACGGATTAAAAACTTAAATGGTTCTCCATTGTGCGTTCTTTGCAGGGAGATTTAAATGTTAATCTTGGGTTTGAGTCTTGACAAATGACGAGCATCAGATATCCTTTAAAATGTTTTAGTTGGGGGAAATTAATTTAAATTAATTCTAGCTTTTAGCAGTCTCTCGTCATCAAGATGACAAATTCATGATTATTTACAACTAAAATATTTAATGGAATTAGTTTGTGTCGTCATTTGTCCATTTTTGTAAAGTGTTGTATGAGAACTTGTGAAAAATGTCGAGCTGGACTTTTACCTCCTGGCCTTCATTCTTTTTTGGGAAGAAACCTCTGCTTTTTTACTGCTAAAAAGAATACAATCGAGACGACTGCAATGTAATAATAATGAAGACACATTTTTTCTCCTCTGTGGGTGTTCCATTGGGATGTCCCAAATTTCCGGGAGGAGAACAAAAATAGAGTTAAGTGGACGGAGAGAGGAAAACTGGAGACCAAAGAAGGGAAAGAAGGAAGGCGGTGATGAGTATGTATTTAGTTGTTAATAGGAGAGCACGGCCTTTGACAGAAAGCAAGTAGGCGTGAAAGGCGGAAGTGGTCCGTCTACTCTCTCCTCCTTTTCTGTCTCCTCTTCACTTTCTCCCCCAGTGGAGGGAAAGTGTCGACAGATCCGAGGGAGAAAGTCACTACATTGAAAGAGAAGATGGAGAGAGGGAACTTAAGAAAAGAGTTGGGGCAGTAAAGAAGCAATTTATGGGTCTATTATAGAGATCGACCTTGGAATTTCAATTTCCTTCAACTGCATTGTGATAAGTGTCTTGGTGTGTGTGTGTGGGACAGAGAGTCAGGGAAGCAAGAGGGAGGGAGGGATGATGAGACTTTCTCTACTTGATTTCATTTCAAAGCAGGGAAACCCCATAAGACTGACACAATGCCAAAGTCTTCCCTGGCTTTCACGGTGTAGGGTTGTGTGGTGCGTGTGTGAGGGAAAACAATAAAAGGACAGTGGACTAAAATACGTCAGTGTGTGTACAATGTAGGCTTAAAATAGCTTTCGATCCTATTTGAGGTCTTTCCGTCCTCGTCTTGGAATTGTCTGTGAGGATTTTGAGAAGACTTTTCACCAAAATTGCTGGAAGGGGGAAGGAAGAGGACCATGGAGAAACTCATGAGACCCCTGGGTCACGTAATAATAAATAAGACTCTCTTTCTCGGCCAGTTAGGTATCCAAGAAAAAGAGAGGGAAGGAGGACATTAGGAAAATCCATGATGGTGTAAATACAGAAAGAAAGTAGGAGACAGAGAGAGGGAAAGGAGAGAGTTTGACTGGTAAAAGGAGGAGGAGGAGGAGGAGGAGAAATTGAAAATTTATTCTGGGAGCTTCCGGTAACTCTCTACTCTATTCAAATGGCTAATTTTATCTTCTGTGGTTTCTCTTTGTATCTTTCTGTATTTACCTCTTTAATAATCGGAGAATGTGTGTGTGTGTGGACTATTTTAAGTGAAATTTCCCTCTTAGCCTTTCTAATATGGGTATTGTGAATGGGTCTCCGGGGAAAGTTCATGTTGATCGTTGTGTGCTACATGTAGTGTGTGTGAAAGGGAAGTGGAGATACAGGTGTTCGAAAAATGTAGCTATTATTGTCTCATAACAATGCAAATGCTTTTTTACGAACGTTCACGTGTACCCCATTTTATAATTGTGGCTTATTTTCTGGAAGAGTGATTTTCATCATTTTAATTGTTTGTTCAAGTGGCAATCGAAGAAAAAATTCAAATTTCTTGCGCACTGCGATTCTGCAAATGTTCACATTTCCATGTTTTTTGTGTAATAATCGTATTTAATGTAATCAACTACATTTGATGATCTGCTCTGCGGACGAAGGGAACATTGCGACTCTTGTTTTAATTAACATTTCGTAAAAATTTCCTGCGAATTTTGATCTCAATTTGAATTGTATTTTTTTAATTAATTTTTAAGCTACAATGCAAAAACTGTTAACTACTTTTTCAAATTAATATATAACAAGTCAACATTTTCACTCTCTCTCCCTGTGTGTCTATGTGCGTGTGTGTGGAAGAGGCCTTAAGGCGAATTCTTGAGTATTCCAAAGTTGTAGTTAATTAAATTCATAATTAATATTACTCCAACTCTCTCCTTCTCACTCTCGCACATCCACACTTGACTCGGTGAAAGTAACCGTGTGGGGGAAAATGAAGAAAGACGTTATTTTACGATCCTGTCACCTGCTCAGGCAGTAAATAAAAGTGGAGGGAGCGTAAGAAGAGAGAGAGAGAGGGAATGTGACGCGTCCGTTTCCGTCCCCTGTTCTCTCGTCGTCTTCCTCCTTCTCCTCTTTTCACGGTCTCTCAGTTCAAAAACGCCCGTGTGCTTCATAGCCTGTCCACATCCAAACATTCGCAAACATGCACACACGCGTTCGTACATGTGAATGGTGCATGTCGTACGTCATTCATTGGATAAGGCATTGTGGCCTTTCTCCTTCCAAAAAAAAATAATTCCTCGCAGCACCAGCACCGACAACGGCACAAACCAGGGAGGGGACGGATCTACATATATACACAACGTTTAAAGGAAGGGAGGAGTACGAGGGAGCATGAAAATAAATTTTTTGTGCAAAAAATGCATCGAAAAAAAAACGTGTGGAGGAGGAAAGAGGGAGGCAAAGGGAAAGCAGAATACTTTTTTTGGTAATAATTTATGTTGTAACTTTTCCCTGGAACGAAGGATTGTCATTTCGAAAATGTCCTCGCTCTTCTTTCCCTATCTCTCCACTTGTGTGTGTGTTGCATTTACATATAATATTTTTCTATATATTCAATTGGAGCCTTTGTAAAATGCAGGAAGGGGATCAATGAAGGCTATAAAATATTGGGAAAGGCTCACTCTCTCACACACACTTACACTCACAGATATGTTCATGGAGACACACAGAGAGAAAGGCATGCAAATGCTAAGGTGGGAAGTCCACCGTTTTCTTCCACTTTCTCTTTCAATTGGAGAAAGAAGAGTAGAAAAGACGAGAAGGTGGTTCTACAGTTAGCCGATTTTGTACCAAACTTTTTTTCCCCAAACTGTGGAAAATAACATTGACTATTATCAAGAAGGCTGGATGCTGGTAAGGAAAGATTTTGACTGTGTGTGTGTTGTGTAGTACTAGATATATGATAGTTTTACTTTTTTTGAAGGAAAATAGAAAATAGAGGCTGATTGCTGATTCCTTTTACTGCATCAAAAGAAAAGAGAGGAGGGAGGAGGGTGATCTGTCGTTGAGTAATGGGGGTGGAGAAGGAGGAGGAGGGCAGACTGGATCATCTAGGAACTGAGTAATCCTCCAGATGAATTCAATTTAGATTGTAGATTGTAATGGCAAAAACAGAATCAAAAATTGGCATCGAATTTAACTCCACTCAAATCCTTTCTCCCTTTCTCCAGTACACATAATGTATTTGTATGTACACACAGACACACATCACAGGGTACAGAGAGGGAGATCTATCGAGAAAAGCATCAATTTCTTCCAATGTGAACAAGTTCGAACTGTGTGGATGAATGGGTGTATGTGTTCTGGTGAAAGTATAAGAGAAAGTTGGTATTGTGTTGTTAGAAGCAATTGTTCTCTCTCAGACTTGTTACTTTCTTTGCTTTCCCTTTTTTTGTTCTCCAAACATACATGTGTGTGTGTGTTTGTATGTGGTGCTTTCTCCATGGATTCTTTTGCCAAAGATAAACTCCAATAAAATGCATGCAATTGAAAGTGCTCTTTGTCTGTGTGTGTGTGTGGTATTGTACAGTGTGCAGTGTGGAGCTGACGGTTTGTCCTGTAAATGTGGCGTATTGTTAGAGACTCGCTAAGACGATCCAAAGTCTTTTTTATTGCCTCTGTCTCTCTTTCTCCGATTTCTCCGTCTTCTTGTGCCATCCGCCTGTCAAGTTTTTCTGGGTTGTGGGTGGCCGCTTGACCTTTCTTTTTGTCTGCCATTCTTTTCTGTGCGTGTGTCTGTGTTACGGGTGGTGGGGGTGAATGCGTGTGTGGTTGGATTTGGAATTCCGGGAGTTTGCCACATGTAATGTCATGATATTGGATAACAAAGGATTTTTTCTCTATATAAACTTGAGCCCTCCTTCTCTTCAGCCTTGAATCAGTCAAGATGAGGAGGAGGATTGAGAAGAAAGCTCAGAGTTCATGATCACGTTCAATGTGGCAAGGGAAATTCTTTTCATTCCACCCTCTCTTTATTCCTTTCCTTAAGACGCTTTCATGACGGGAGTTTTGGAGTAGCCCTGGTTATCTTTCTCTCCTATTATTTTGTCCATCTTTTTTGAGAGGGGGGAGGGGCGAGAGGGGAGCAATTAAATTCCAATCTTTAATTTGGAATGAAAATTTTCAGATTTTTACCACAATTCTCTGTGGGAAAAAGGATATTCTGGATTCATGGAGAATTTCGGGGATTTGAAATGTGAGTCATTGGGAAAGGACGAAGAGAAAAGTCAATCAGAATAAATCTGAAGTGGATTAAAGGAAAGAGGGAAAAGGAGAACTCATGTGTAGGAATGATAATTATGAAATGTTATGGTGAACCCAAGGAATCCTGAATTAAGGATTCAATTAAGAAAGTACGGGAAGATTCTTAAGCAGATTGTAAACAGAAAACTGACCTACGGGATTCAATAGGTCAGTTAAAAACAGGGAAAAAATAAACTTTTGGTGTTCCAACTTGAAACTTCCAAGTACATAAAATACCGAAGAATTTTCTTCCTTCTCTAACTTTCTCTTTCCACATGATTGTACTTTCACTTTCTACCATAATACATTTTACAATATTGGTCAAGAACTTCTTTAATGAGTAACTCAATGGCCTTCTTCTCTAAAAGTTTTTGTACATCGTAAACCATTTCATCATTTACTTAATATGCTTAGACCCTTTCATTTAATGGTACGGAATGATATTTTGAGACATTCTAACCCTTTCAATCCAAAAAATATCCCAAATGGAAGAAGACATGGAGGAATTCTGGACAAAAATTGATGTTGCTTTCAAGATGCTGGAAATGGTTCGTGGAATGCGTTTGTGTGCTTCTCTCCCTCTCTCTTTTTTCTCTCTTGATCATTGACAATTAAATGAGAATGATGTGCTCGAAGAGGTTGCTAAATGTGGGCCATTAGTCCTCCCTGTCACTCCTCCTCCTCCTCCCTTGACACGATTCATTGTCGGAGGAGGAATGACTTTGTTAGATGATTTGCCATTACTCTCCCCCTCTTTCTCTGTGACTGTCTGTCTGGTTTGACACTTTTATCATGATTTCTGGACGTGTTCGACAGAAGGTGGGAAGGCGGGTTCGCTGGTTGAGGGGAGGGAATGGGACATCCACACTGAATAGGGAGAAGGACAAGATATTTCAGTTAGTTAAACAGAGGAGGTGGAGTGTGATTAAATGAGGGGATGATTCTGTTGGAATAGAATCATGTATGCAGAGTTATGGAGTGAAAGTTGGATGAACTTCCCTCTTTCTCTTACTCTTCAGAAGAGCTTGGATGATATGGGATAGATAGAACTAACGAGTTTGACCCTATTGCCATGTCATGTCAGAGAACGAGAGAACGGATTGAGCTGCAGGAGCAAAGAAGAAAGGAAAATGAGGAGATAATTGGCTATTGATTTCAGGCTAAATAGGATCCTATATACAGATCCACCACGTCGACTAGAGAAGATGAGGACCCATTTGAGAATCCTTGGCATCATTTTCATGTATCCCCCGTCTCTTTATCTCTCTCTATTTCGATTGTGATTCTCATTAGTATTCCCTCAAGTTCGAGAGACCATAGGGAGGGGAAGGGGGGAGCTGATCGGTCAGTCATGGCGGCTCAAATTTCCAATTAAACTTGAGAGATTTCTGAATTAACTCCGGTCCTGGCACAGACACCCACACACACTGCCTAACATTCATAGGGACAAGCTTAACGGTTTGCACATCATCAACGTTCATCATCCAGGAGGTTTTTCCACAGGAAAGAAAGAAAGAGAGATATTTAAATGAAAGCCTCTTATTTCATATTGTCTGGATTTTTTGCTTTTGTATAGAAACAAAGCATATAATAAAAATTCGGAGAATTACAGTAAAGTGAGAAATATCGTACAGATATGGTGAAAGTCTCAGAAAACCCTTATTTTTTTGATCAATCGAAACGATAACGACTGTCTTGTATAGTTGGATTGACAAATCCCTTAGGGACATTAATAGAGAATAGAATTCTTTTTGACAATTGGAATCACGTTTTTCGGACAAAAATTTGAACGACATTTCTTTCGAGAAAAGATCAATTAAATCGTATAAAATTAGGAATATTTTTCGACGGAAAAGGTGGATGCACTGAAATTTTACTCATTGATTGTTGTGAAGGAAATTGAAATATTAAATATTGTTCAATGTTAATGTTGTACTGGTGTACAGTTGCTGGTTGGTTGTGGTGGGTGGTGAGTGTGTGCCGGCGTGTGTGTATGGAAACCGCAGGCCACATCAAGAAACAACCCCCGCCAAAAACAATAATAATTAGAATAGTAGGGTGGGGCTGAAGGTGAAAGTGAAAAAAAGTAAAAAGGATTCATTATAATAACTTTGAAGTCATTATTAAAGTAAAAGTTAATTGGATTTTAGAAAATCATAGCCACTTTGACCAAATCAAGGGAGGACAACAAGAATTAATCTGAAGTTCCTCGTAAAACATATTACAATCTGTACCAACTTGAGAATTTCTACGTATTTTTCACAGACTACAGTAAAGAGACTGAGAAATGTCCAAGTGTTTTGCATTTCACTTTGAGTTCAGTGTACTTTTTGTCTCATTGGACTTTGGAAGACTTCTTCATAAAAGAGAAAGTATGGCATTTCATACCGTAGTGGTGCCTATGTAGATGGGGGAGGGTTGGGAGTCAGGACACGATTTACACTGATACCAGGAAAAAAGAGGAGGAGGGAGGGGATATGGGAGATATGAATTATTGGAATTTAGAATTTCAAAATCCATCATCATCATGAGAGTCATGTCCATAACTCGCTCTTGACATAATCCCTCATCCTCCTCCTCCTCCGTTGTGTGCTCAGGGATGAATTCACTGGAAGAGCCACTCCTCCTCCTTGTTCACCCAAGCACCCATGTACAAGTAACGAACCACCTCTCCTCCTCCTCTTCTCGGATTGAGCTCCTCGCTCTCTCTCTCTCTCTGTGCATTGTAGTCTGCTTTCTCCATTGTGAGAAATCGATGGCGGGGTTTTTTGTGAAAACATTGTGAATATTCGTTTCTACATGTGTAGTTTTACACGTGTAGTTTTATGCTCAAAGTTTTAAACGTTGGAGGTGTTTTTCAACAATTTCTTTATAAATTTTGCGTCGCCAGAAATTTTGTTAGGCAAAAATGTCGAGATATAACTTGAAGTAACATTAAGAATTTTGTTAAATCAAATTAATTTTTCCTTTGTAAACTCTGGAAAAATATCCGTATACGCACAGATTGAGCTTAGATGTTAAGCTATCTTTACAAAATATTGGAGAAAACTCTTTTTCTTTGAAAAGGAGGAAATCCCAAAAATTTCTTTACGTTACAAAATTTGGGATTAAAAACAGAATACCCAAAAGAGGAAGAAGAAGGAAGTAGAAGAGGAGGGTAGCTAAATTTTGATGATCATCAAATCTGCATCCTCCTCCCTACATCTTCTATCCATTTTTTCCCAGCCAACCAAAAATTCCAATTGCTCGTCAAAAATATCAAAAAAGTGTTCGCTTTAACCTGGGACTGAAATGCAGGGAAATTATGAAAACACCCTTAGGTACCCATGAAATCGAGTAAGTGACTTGACCTAAGGTCACGTTGCCGAATGTGTGAAAATTTTTGAACGTTTCTTTATTAATGTAAACAATGGTAAAATCTTAGAAATCGTCCGCACAAAACGACGTTTTCCATTAATTTAATGTAAATTAAAGTCCTACACTTACGTATTACATCGACTACCAGAGAATGCTTTCTCTGGCACAGTTTACATTTGGTTAGCTGGGTTCTTTTGCATCCTCTGCCCTACAAATTTTTCGCATTATAATTCCAAAGAATCTTCAGACTGAATGTTACTTGGCCTCTCTTCTACTATACTTCCTCTTCTCTCTTTCTTTAGCTTTCTCCATTATAGGGCTTAGTGCATTAATGGAGTTTTCGAAATCTTTTTCAAGGACGTAAATCTTGGGATTAGAAGAGAGTTAGAGAGAGGGAAAGTTGGTCTACGTCATCATTTTAATCATAACCTCCTTTCTCCTGATATACGTATATGACTTGTACACTCATTATGCTTTTACCAGCTGACGACGCTCGATGTGTAATCACCATGTGTATCCCACATTAATTGATTGTACACCATCCTCTCTCTCCTCACATATTCTCCACATTAATATTACTGTTTGGGATCAGAGCCGGGTGTAAAATCGGAAAATTCCGGATCTCCATAATAATAGAAACACAAGCCATACTCAGTCATATGAGTCGGAGCCAAATTCGAAATATTGCCAATCATAAATCAGGACTTGATTATATTTTAGAATCTCATTTTTATTCCAGATTTAATCCTATTTAACTGTTTAAGAAGTGGTCGCTGATTTCCAACCAAATTAATATGCTTGTTGATAGGAACTTTATTGAACGACAGTTTTTTGTCAGAAGAAATACAGGACTACGTTTAAATAGCTGTCACACACACCTGGGAAATATACCCGGTAGTGTGTGTATTGAGGCCACTTTTGTTTTCCCCCTTTAGTAGTCCATATAAATATTTAAAAGGCTCATCTTTTTAGGGCGATGGTGGAGTAGGACAGGAGAAGGGGAGTGTGAGAGGCGATAAGAAAAGAGAGAGAGTGAAAGAGAGTGAGCGTTGTTGGCATGGCCATAGCATCTTGTTCGAGACGAGATGAAATATCTGAATAACTGGAATATCCATATTGACTCCAGCACATCACACTGCATTGCATTCCTCCTTTCTTCTTCTCCTCCAACTTTCCCCATTGAATACTGCGGGTTGTCTGGGTGGATGGATTGAGTTTGGGTTTCTGAATTGAGCGTTAACTCTCTCCATCTCTCCCTCCTCCTCTGTGTGTGTTTGTGTCTGTGTGTGAAGGAGAGGGGTCTCCAGAGACCATGTTTCGGTACTCCGCAATGAAATGTGAAGACCTCCAGGCTATGGATATTGGGCGTCCAAATAGGCTCTTTCACCCTACTTATACATAAAGTGGGAGGAGGAGGAGAAGGGAAAACGGCGGGCTATTCCCAAAATACTATTCAGATTTCGTACCTTATCCAACCCGCCGGCTATTCTAGTGGAGAAAATGAGAGCCGGGGTGGATTGACGGTCCAGCCCAGGTCGAGAAAGTTAAACTTACATTCTATTTTTATCTCAGTTCATTTAGATTGTACACAAACGCTCACGCACATACGTACAGACACATACGTCATGAGTCAAGATTTGTACTTAATATTTGGAGAAAGTTGATATTTCAAGGACGAGTAAATTTCAAGTAAAAGTGTACATAGGAATGACTGCGCAAATTAATTTTAATTAAGTGCACTAATTTAACTTTTACCTTGAGAGTCCATGGCTTCAATCACTCTTTTTACGGTTAATGTTTTGTAGCATTTGAAATTTAAATGAAGTACTCTCTCTCCAGTAAAGATAGGAAGACACAGGAGATGTAATTGTAGATCCTCTGTTTTTGAAGGATTTTAATTTTGAATGAAGACTAGCTAGTAAATTGGTTTGAAGTGTAATCAAATATTTAAGACATTAATAACATGAGATGATGATGAACGGGGAATGAAAATTTTGTTAATATAATTGTTGTTGATATTCAGTGAATTGCTTGATTAATAAAGATACTTTGTGTGTGTGTGGTGAAGTTTGTTTTTGTAACTCTCAAATATTTATACCTTGCATTAGTTCAAAAAACTGAGAATGACGTGTTGTACCGGATTCTACGTGAAATTATATATGTATGTAGATGAAGAATGGAGAAAGGGAAAGGAGGGTGGTTGTCTATGTTGATTATAGAGCCATGTAAAAATGATCCATGTTGATGGATGGATGGAAAAGGGAAAAGGAGTTTGAAGTGTGTTTTTGTGGAAAATTGATGTGGTGTAGGGAGAAAAGGGGAGATTTTGGTCACGGTAAAAAAATGGGAAAATTATTAATGTTCTTTTCCACTAAAAGAACACAGCGTTGTCCATTTCCTTTTGTGTGTCCGTTCTAAGGGAAACGTCACACTAATAAAATATGCTTTCCATATTAAAAGTGTGAGCATATAATATTTCGTTTATTAACTGGTGACGTTAGAATACCTGCGTTCATACGTACCTCTCGGTCAATATTTACCACAGAAACATCCGGGATATTAATCTGTCTCGCAAAAACTTTGACTTGTTCAAATTCTGACCTACAATTAAAAGAGATGTTCATTCTCGAGGTAAACGGCAGAATTGTCCCCACATGACCCTACATAAGAATGCGGAGAAAAATAAAGATAAAGCAAAGGAAAAATGGAGGGTGGGGGGGGGGGGGGGGGTTACTTT
>WJFB01001552.1:0-29515 GCA_009870185.1 Pygmarrhopalites habei | reverse complement strand
TCAGTTGCCTTTTGAATTGAAAGTATGTCACCTTTTCAATGTTTTAAAGTGAGAAACACAATTCGTGGGGCGGAGTGATACAACATTAAAGTTAATTAAATGGGCATTTAAATATTTTTTAAAAATCTGAAACGTCAGTATATGATAGATTGAAGGGTCTAGTATTTTATCCGAAGCATTTCAGGCAAAAATTCGAAATCATACCCGATCAAGGTCTGATACGCTAGGTACGGAACGAGTCAAAACAGAGTTGAGTTGAACTGAGATAATCTTGCTCCTCTCAGTACAGTCAGAGATTGTTAAGGAGGGACTCAAGTACACGATTGGGAGAAGGAGGAGGAGAAACTCCAGAAGAAAAGACAGAAGTAAAATTAAATTACAAGGAAGATAAACTACACACACACACTATCTACCTTTCGTATTTATACGTAATGTATAATGAATACCCTTTACTCGACTCCCAACTCTCCACACATACACACACACGCACACACCACACCATAACATACATATTTTCCCATTCCTGACTCTTTAGCACCGGTCCCTGAAAGGAGATACAAGTAATCCAATTAAACCTTCCAGCCGTGTATGTGTCGACCTGTAGTCCTAGTACACAGTACATGCTACAGCATGAGAGTGTTCAGTGCAGTGAAAGACAATCTCTTTTCCCAAATCGATCCATCATATGTATGAATTTTCTTTCAACTCTCCCTCCCCCCTCTCTTCCTGTTTGATCAACACTTGGCAACAATACACACGGAAGAAGAAAGGAATCCCGGATTCTCCCATCACACCATCATCACACGCACACACACACACCTCCGTACATATCAAGGTTGTGGATTATTTATCAGGAGGAAAGGAAAAAATAAACATGATCCTCAATTTTTTACGATAATACTTCACTACATCATCATCAACTAATAACAACACCATTATTACACTATCCACCGAGACACTCTCTCAACTGAACAAAAGCCGGATTGTGGGTTCTCGGTTAATCTCCGTTCTCCTCTCTTTTCATCCCTGTCGGTCAGTCTTCTTCCACACACAAAGAATGGAGGGAGAGAGGAAGAAAGGAGGAAATAAAACACGCTTAATGTTTTACCTCCTTTAAATATTTTATGACCTCCTCCTCCTAAGCTGACCTCCATCCTTCTCATCCCCCTCCTTTACACAATATAAATTATAAATAATTTCCTACAATGGCTCTCGTATTTGTAACTCCACACAAAAAAGAAAGAAAGAGAAAAGATGCTGGACATTCTATTCTGTCCTCGTTGCTTTGTGTAGGATTCTCCTGGATATATTGTTTACTCACACATGACACACGCACATACATATACCTTTAAGGAAGGAGACTAGGAAGTTGGTACTTCCACAAAGAATTGAAATTCAATTTAAACTATATAAAGAAAAGGATTCTTCATATAATAGCGAGAGAGGAGGACAGACAGACGGACGAGAGAATCGAAGAGGAAATCCGAATTTTTTTTCTTCCTCTTCATCTCCATCCAGAGCAAAGAATCCAGTTTCGTCACACACACACACAGGGCACAGGGAGAGTCAAATAAAAAGGTACTCCTTTCCACTGTACCCTTGCAGTCAATCAGTGAAAAGAGAAGCAACAGACATGCAAGGACAGACGACTCCTGTATATACTTGTAATGCTATATCGGTTTCTCTACGCCAGACATTGTTTCCGTCTCTCCTGTTCTGAACGTTACTTTATCTTTAGCTTGTCAGTCTCCAGTGTCACCGTATTATATCATGGAGGGGAAAGGAGAGAGAGAAGATGGCCATAGTCGTGTCCTCCCTTTTCATCCGGAAAAAGAGGGAAAATCTCATCTTTAGCCAAGCCAACTATGTATTTACACGGAGAGAGAGAGAGAGAGAGAGAGAGACGAATAGACACAGACAGTTTTGACTGGGACAGGTTAGAAGAGAGATTTAAAGCAGAGTCATCATGATGTGATGCAATGTCAGAGAGTAAATTCGAGAGGAGGGCAATAGAGTTAATGCTACAAGATAATAGTTGTGGGTCAGAGACAGGTTAACCCACACTTCGTACCCACATTTTGACTTGTGCGTGTCTATGTGTACTATGTTTGCTGAACAAGTAAATCATTCTCCTACATTCACTTTCCCCTTTCTCTAAATTCCGGGAATAGTTGAGAACAACTGAGGAGAGACCTAGAATGGATTTCTGAAATGGCTTCTTTTTGAAAGAGTAGAGATGTGGGTATGTAAATTAAAAAGAGATCCATTATACTCAAACTGTCAATTTGGTGGTTTGGTTTGGGTGGAGAAAGTAAACAAATAATATAATTCACTGTTCCAACAAGTTGAGAGACAAGAAGAGCTTTCACTCTACTTTATCTTTCTCTTCCCACTGATTAGTACGTTGTTCTTAATTTTCTCCCTTATGTATTGTATATATTTGTCCATTATAAGTTGAGAAAAAGTGAAGTGTCTCTCTTTTACGGCTTCTCGCTTTCTGCTCCAAGTCATAAAGGACCACATATTTTTCCATCGTAGTGTAAATACGGAGTATAATATACTTATGCGTGTGTGTGATTTAGGTGTGAAGATGTTGAGGGAGAATGAGGATGCTGAAAGTGGCAGAACTCTTCACTTTAATGAAATATTTTAACTTGTTTTTCTCACTAAAAATTGCATGTCTCTGCGGCTAACTTGTATATAATAATGCCACTCGCATGTACTCCGTACTTTCGATAGGGACAGTAAAAGCAGTGAAGAGAAAGAGTGGAGGAGAAGAGAAGAGAAAAAAAACTGGAGAGCAGTTCAAGGAGGGAGAAAGCTTTCTCTCTCGCTCTTTCACTTGGTCGTTTCCAAATATTTCCTTCTTCTCCCTTTCACCTTCCTCTCTCTCTATATATGTATTTTTCTCTCGATGTTGTGGATTCTTCCCTCTCCATCCTTGCCCTGGTCCTTTACCACATCATTCCCCTCTCATTTATTTTCGTGAAGATGAGGTTTTTCTTTTTTTCCGGGGAATTACTAGGATGGCAATGATGATGATGATGTTGTGGTGGTACAGGTAGTTTGCACATGGCATTTCCACATGGTTACTCACCCACTTAGTTGGATATTTAACGGGAGGGAAGGGACGAGAAGAGAAGGAAGGAGCGGGGGAGAAGTAGGCAGGGGTACTTTGTAAAATGGTAGTTGGTGAAAAGCAATTTCAACTAATTCAATGTTTACTCCTCATTTTATTAACTCTCGTCCCTAGTTCAAGACTCAATCTTCAAACTCTGACTGAGTGTTCCTGTCTATCTTCACTCTTTCCCCCTCCTTTCACTTTCGCTCCTCACTAACCACAATATTTGGAAGTTGTGCTCCACAAAATGTAAGAAGAAGGTTTGTGAAAAAAATTGGGTTTACAAATAGAACATCCACATCGTCATCTCGGGGAAAGTAGAATCGTCACCAAAAAGAAGTCAACTCATCATGAGTCACACACACACACATCGGATACCAAATTAGGTTCAATCTGGGCGGATTAGTCGGTGGGTAGGCCAGGCTAGAGAGAGAGTGAGTGTGTGTGTGTCGTCAACTGTCGGACGGTTTAGAAGAGCAAGGGATGAAGTGTAGTGGTATTTAATTATTTCAATTCCTGGAATCAACGTTTCATCTCTTCCTCCATGTACCAACCCTGTATAATATAATTTGATTTGAGAGACCAAATCCCCAACATTAATTTTCAAATTTGGGACTAATGTGTGTGTGCATATGTAGACAGGGAGAGAAGGAGAGAGAGAGAACGGATGTAGGTGTTGAATCTAAGTACACACAAATGACTGATCAAATCAATTAATTTCCCATTTCAACATTTAATAGTCTTGCTTAATCACAAGTTTTTGGGGGTCCAAGGTCTCACGTTTTTCCTATCCCTTCGCTCCTTGTTAATTGTTGATCTAACGGCTGTTCCACGTTGGATTTCTATTTTATAGTAAGATGAAATCAGAAAGCATGTGTAGGAGGGAGAGAAAGCAAGATATCTATTTAATAAACAATTACAGGCTAAATTGATTAAATTTTAGTTTTACGATTAATTTATAACTGGAAGGTTGGAGGGAGGGAGGGAGAGAACCTGGGAACAACTTTTTAATAGAACAACTTTTAATGTGGTTGTCAGTCTTGGAAACAGTGCTGTGTGGTTGAGAGAGAGAAAGCGGGTGTTAGGACGTATCGTGTGATCAATCATTGATTATTCCACAAGAATAAATAAAAGGGAGATGAGGAAGGAAAATAGAAACTGAATCCACTTAATTATGTATCACCTCCACCTTGTGTCTACCGTCTATCTGGATTACAACATTCTCCTCCCCAGTCTGGTTGACACTCCCTTAAAATTATAATGATAGTTAAGATTTGTCTAAAACTCCTAGCTGCTACCTTCCCAATTTCCACCGTGTATACTTAATTGAACATTAATAATTTCAACACTCCTTTCCTAAATACCAAAACAGTCTGATATAATTAGACTTCTGACACACACACACAAGTACAAATTTAATGTGTGTCTGACTGGGGGCGTGTGAGAAGGAGGAAGACAAGAAATGTACATTGGAGGAGAAATGCATAATGAATAATTATATCTAAAGTAATGTAGGAGGGAAAGGAGGTTGGGTAGTGTAAAAAAAGATAAGTGGAGAAGGAGATCAAAGGCGTTGAAAATTAAGAAGATTGTTTACTCATACATGAAGAAGCTATGTTATTAATTAAGGATGACAGGGGGATGTCTGTGTGTGTGTATGTGAAGCCCACTCCCCCTCACTCTCTCTTGCCTCTGTCCAATAAATAATTCGTACGTTAAATACATGTCAAAAACAGACCATTTGATCCCCTCAAGACAAAAACAAGAGTTTGAAAAAGTAAAAAAGTTTTCTCCCACTCACGTACACACTTTCTCTCTCTCTCAGACAAACGTGCATGATGCGTGACACATCTTTCTCCTCTTACATTTGACTTTTGCTTCTTGAGACTCGTTAAATATGGTACATATCTTTTAATGTGAACATTATTATAGTTAAAATTTTGAAATGCACTGCTTTTTAAATTTATTTTTTGACAAATTTCCTTCAGGGAGTTTTAATTTATTTTAGGAAATCAAGAAGAAAAACTTTCCAAAATCATTTCACCTCATAAGTCAGCATAAATCATTAACTGTTGTTGATTAAAGACTAAAAGCCGTATTAAAATGATTTACATTTAATATGACCTCTCGTCAAACGGTACAAATTTGTCTCCTGCACCCTCCATTCACTAATGACAATTTTACGCTCTGATGGTCACGAAAAGGGAAAAATATAATTAGTCATTGTGTCAAAGCAGGCATTAGCTGAAAATCATTTCTCTCTCTCTCTTCCACTTTCTCCACATTTTCCCCAGCAATTTATCTTGACATTCCTCCTGCCCTCCATTCAAGTTGTTTGAAGGATCTTGACTTGAGATCAATAAAAAATTACAAAATGACTAATGTGTACTGAGGAAAAAAATTTATCTCCCTTCCAAAAAGAAACTGGATATTGATGAAGGAAAGTAATGTTGAGAAAAATTTCTTGCCGCCAAACAAGTAATTTTGACAAAAAAAGAGAGCGAGAGAGAGAAAGAGAGAGGAAGAAGAAAAAGTCTTGACAAAGCAGAGACTAGACTCGACGACCAGAGATCGGAGAAAGTCAAAGTTTAGAGTGAAATGGAGGAGTTTGTGCTGTCTCCCTCCCTCTCTCTATACATATATATCTGTATTATAGAATCGATTAATTTTGTCACGAATACTCTGGCCTCCCATGATTGTGTACGGCGTCCTTGTATCTCTATCCATGTTTGTGTGTGTCTGAGTGTTCTCCCTCTCTCTCATAATATATGTACGCTTAGTTGTGTACCACAGTCCTGTATCCTTTTCTCATCTCGTAAACCACCATCACCACCAACTCTTGACTCTAACCATTTTTAGGAGGGAGGAGAAAGAAGAGGGTGGAAAAGCTTTCTCTTCTCATACACCCTTTAAATAGAATCCACACACACACACACCGACAGAGTAACAATCCAAGTTCATCTTGAGAAAGGGAGTCTGAGATGACCTGGATATTTGTGCATGGGATATGCCTTATGTAACCTTAGCTTCTTAGTGTAGTGAGACAGGAGTGCATCTCCCTCCCCCTCTCCGAAATAGGAAAAAGAAAGTAAAAGTTGATAGTTTAGTTTTATGCAACGTTCGTTTCGTAAATTGAAATTCATTCCAGCAAGCCAATGATTTGATACTTCTTTAGCACATCACATATTTTACGTATCCCTTTCACTCCCCTCCTTTCTCTCTCTGCGTGTGTGTGTTCTGGCTTTGAGGGTACATGAGAGCAGCTCATTGTGCAGTTTAAAATTACGTTATCATGTTCCCAACATGGTTATTGTATCCTCCCTATAGCGGGACATGTGCGTTTGTACGTAAAAAATAGTGTACAGTCAAGCTTGGGTTAGAGGGAATAAAAATTTGAAAGAATATCACACAATATGTTTTCGCGTGTGGTTTACTTTCCAGTCCATGTTTAAAACCAACAAGGAAAAGAGGATGTGTGATAACTAAGGATAATGGCAGATGCCAAAGCAGATGCGTAACATCTGATAATTTTTTTACAGCTCCACTTTGCGGAAGAACATTTGTAGGCAATTTTTTCGCTCCTTGTTTCCAGCCAACAGTTTAACGTTTCGATTTGAGAAAATTCCATTTTCAATTGTATCTCTCACTATCACAAATTTTACAACAATTTTTAAAAACTTGATTTACTTTGGTTAACTACATTTTAGTAAAATTAATTTTTCACCTCCCTTCCCTTCAATCCTTTAAATTGGTTTTCCAAAAATAGTAACCAATAAATTTGTATTGCAAAAACATTCTTCAAATTATAAGCACTCAGCCTGATAAATTGTCAAATAAATTTCCCCTGATTGATTGAAAATCCCATATTTTTTATCCTTCCTCCCCTGTACAGTTACAGAGACTACCATGCACCGTACGTCAGTGTGTTTGACGAGAGAGGATGGAGTGTGTGAAAGTCCTTTTAAAAAACACTTTTATAAGTGACACACATTCTTCCCATCTTCCCAATCCATATGAGTATGAGTGTGTGTGGAGTGTTCATTTTTTAAGGATCCTCGCACCATAGCCTATGGTTGCAAAAAATGTAGGGTAAAGTCTCACATACATTGGACTCACATGAAAGTTTCTTTTTATTTTTTCATCCCATATCCATAATAGGAATCCATATGTAAGTATGTATTTCTCTCTCTCTCTCTCTTTCTCTTTTCCTCTGCACATGGATTCTACATGTGCACTTCCTCATAGAAAATTTCAACAGAGCTTTTCCTCTGATCACGTTTGTACGCTTTTTAATTTTACATGTTCTCGCCATTAGTTAGGTTACATCCTCCTCCTCTTTTTTTCTTCCTCTAGGCTGCGTATACATTTTTATACTTATAAATTTCAGAGGAATAAGATGGCGATGCCACACACAGACACAAAACACCCGTAACTCTCTCAATGGTTCTTTCACTCACAGAACGATGAAGGAACGACAGGGATACTATATGTCTAGGAAAGTCTTGAGATGGGGGAGAACAGAATCTCTTATTATATTTTGTCGATTGATACATGAACTTTGACGTAATGAGAGTATGAGAGGGAAGTTTACTACTGCATTCCTCCTCCTCAGCTCACACTCCTCCTCCTTCAACATACTCTGTACATTTTGACAGAACATCTTCCCCGGTACATAAACTACCTATACAATATTATATATAGAAAAGGATGGATCCCAAAGGCGCTCTCCAACTTTTCTCTTTCTCCTCTTCTCTTGTGACAAAAAAACGAAATGGAGTAAAGAAAACGTGACAGAGATGAGGATTAGTCAAATGCACAACTCTCTCTCTTTCTCTTTTATCCTATTCGTACATACGAGACAGTCCTCTGTTTTTCCTCCTCCTCCTCCTCCTCACTTCCGTGTGAACAATCTCTCTCTCTTATATCCTGTGTGCATAGGATGAGAGAGAGAGAGAAAATGTGTGTGTATGGATAAGAGTGTACTGGATAGAGGAATTATAGCTCTCATTCTGTAACGAACTGGATTTGAGTCTTCCGACTGTCTGCCTATGATCTATAACTCATAGTCTGAGAGAGAGAGGAAGACAGGGAAGATGAGGACGACAACGACGAGGCTACTCAGTCGTAATTGCAACGCGTCAACGCTCCCCTCCCATGGAAATCTCATAAACAGTCTACCATATCTTATTTTTTGATGTGAATTTGAGGATTCTTTGGATGAAACTTGATCAGGACGACAGGGACAAATTGATCAATAAAACAAGGGAACAGTATATGCGGTATTTAATTTCTTAATTTTGAATTATAACAACACTGGAATATGGTATCTCAGATTACAATTAGACACACCTCTTGTGTGTGCCTATATCTTTTATGGATTTAATTAATTCCCATGATACCTTCTCTTCTCTTGTACGAACTTTCCTGTACGAACACTGTTGTGGTGAAAATGGAAACGCTTGAGTTTATTAACTCGTCTCATTCTCCTGCACAACAGGAGAGAGTTGTGTGAGAAATAGTATCAAGTGTGTTAGAAATACAGCAAACAAAAGGAGTTTTGCTTGAATATTTAGTTTAATATTACAATGGTCCCCATTTGAACTTCAAAGAGGTTTCGTGGTCCCTCAATCAGTTCAAGTGAAGGAGGGAGGGAGGGAGAGTGCGTGTGTGTGGGAGTGGGTGTAGATACATTTTAAATGAGAAAACCCCTTCAACTGTGGAAAAGTCATGACTCATGATATTTCACTTTAAATGTTAAATGCAGGTAGATCTGTACTAGAGTAATGAAGAAAGTATTTGTAGTCCTCCTCCACACGAATAAAATTATGGGAGTGTGGTATGCAAATTTAATCTAAATTTTTTTAAAGGTTGACATCAGTCCTACTGGAAACTTTACAATCACGTAATGTGGTTGTGCTACTCCTTCCGGTTTTAGTCAAAATGTCTTTGCCCCTGGCAAGTGGACTCCATAACTCGAATTATTTTTGTCCAGATGAAAAAGACACAGTGTGCTGAAAATAAATTCTACGAATGATTGTTCTTGATCGTGGTTAGTCATATCAGTTCAACGATAACAAAATCTGGCTTACCAAGAATGAAGGTTAAAAATTGAAAGAAGATTCATGACCGTGTTTGGTTTCTTTTCGTCTTCTTTTATAAATACATATATTTTGTTTATTCAGCACTAGCCACACACACACGCCCATACATAGTAATACATACACACGATCAGTCTTCCTTCACGAACGACAAAGAGTTATAATGTCAAAGTTTCCAATTTTATGGGGACTCATCCTCTTTGTCCATCCTTATTTTCCCATATATTGGCTGTGACTCAGCTTTCTCTCTCTCTCTCTGAATACGAAGAATTTATTTTGATGATTTCTTTTTGTTGAGGGCTGTGCTGCTGTGGTCGAGACAACGTAAACTCTTTTGACTCCAAGTTTTCGGGGGAAACAAATAAAAGAGAAAGAGAGAGAGAAAGGAGGGGATGGAACAAACAGAGAATTGGAAGAACGGCTTGGTCTATACATTATATAAACAGTGAATGGGAAGAAGAAGGGAGGGGGGACTTTAAAAACATCATATTCACTCATCTGACATTGTAACCTGCGTAAAAAGTATACATTTTTTATACACCCACAAAGCCCATAGTTTCATCAATCTTTGAGGTCAACTCTTTATCTCTCTCTCTTTCCTTCCCTCCCGTCTCTCTCTTCTGGTGCGTGCCCCTCTGGAAAGTCAAAGGAGAGGAAAGGGGGCGTAAACACATCTGACTCCCTTCTTTTTTTTGGGATGCAGAAGCGAAGGAGAAAGAGCTTTCTCTCTTCGTCTCGGAAAAGTAAATAAGAGATCCACATGTGAACACACACACACACATATTGTACTTAGGAAGGGAGGGAGGGAGAATGACTATGGATATATGACAATTTGACTCGTTCTCAACCCTCCCTCTCACCCCACCTAAATCATGTTTTAACATTCTTTGAGCTCTACTCCAATGGTTGAACCGGAGAACGAGGCAACTCATAAAATTGTCAAAGAAAAATTTATGACGTGACCATCTTTTCAACCTCCTCCATTCTTTTCCCACACATCCAACTACACACACACACACCCGTCCACTACAACAGCACAGTTGCCCAAAACGTATTTTGTCCTGAGGCTTTCACTTTCCCCCGCTTTCTTCCTTCCTTCACACTATGACCAACAGCTATATCATTCCATTTCCGACCAAACCAAAAGTCAACTTTTTTTGTTATTACGGACAAAAGAGAGAGTGGAACGAGTTCTACTCTGTCACACGTACATTTGTGTGTGTGTCTTTTCAACACATATTAACGACTGGATAAACTTTTGATTGAACCACAAGAGTGTCTATGTGGACTCAAATTGAGTGTGCAGGAGAGAGAGAGATGTAATCAAAAATTATTTTCCTAATAACGTGTTCCTAGAATCATTATTATTTGTGTAGAACAATCAAATTCAGTTCACACTTCGTTTTCTTTGCTTGCTTAATATAATTATTGATGACTCCTTAGAAACTGAAGTTATATTTCAAAGGAGACAGTTAATATTGCTTTGGTACAAAGAAAATAAGGAAATGCGAATTTTATTTGTCTGTTTTTTCCCTTACTCTCACAATAGAATGTGAATTGTAATAATTTATTACATAAAATACCATCATTGAATGATGATTTATGAATCCCTGTTTTAAACTATAATACGAATAGTAAAATATTACGACCTTCATCATTATAATTACAGATTTGCTGTAGGAAAATATTTCTGTGGTTTTTATCTTTCCGTCCTACGTTTGGACGAAAAGACTGGAGGGAGGGGGAAAGGCCTGACTTGGTTTGAAAGATTAATATGAAAAGGATGAAGGGACGCTTGGATCCAATCCACTCATGTGGGTATCCTCCTGTATGTTAAATAAAGAAAAACTGATTTACGACATATTCCGAAAAGACGAATGGGATGTCAAGTTGAGTAGTACAACGGATCTACAGTCTTCCGCCCTCCCCAGTCCCACTTTCTCCTCCTTCTTCTTTATTGTATACATATGGAATTTACTGTATATGGAGAAATTGTGCGTCTGTTTGAATATGCAAAAGTGTAGCATGTTGAACGATAAAAGATGCTGTGAAAAAAATGGGAGGGAAAATGTGCTGTTGGTTGGGTGAAAGTATTATGTAGGCTAAGCATTTTCCTTCTCATAACCTCTTCACCCTCTTCTGCATCCGATTACATTTAGCTGACTTTTGTGTGTGTGTACACAAACGCCAGACATCCACACACACACATAGGTACACATACAACTATTCTATTATGTGATGGGGAGAACTTTCTCTCTCTCCTGCGAAAAGAACATAAATATTATTTTTGAGCAGCCATTATGCAGATAAGAAACTGTTAAAAAGAAGTAACCACAAAAAAGGAGGACGTGAAGAAGAAGAAGAGTGTACTGGAATCAAGATGGAGGGGAAAGTTGATATTTTGCATTTCCCATCCCCCACTTTGCGATTATAATTTTTTACCCTCATTTTTCTTACCCTCTCTACTCGTTTTTTGTGTCGTTTTTTTATTATTAAAATGGGATCAAAAACTGTAACACTGCGTAATTAATTCTCGCTGAAAAAAAGTCGGAAGAAGGATGGACCTATAATAGATTTTGACGTCAAAATTGAGATTTTTTTCTAGAAAAAAAAACTTCCTTCATTCAACTTTCTCCTGCTGTTCCTACACGTACACCGGCTAAGCCAATCCAAAAAGTATCCATCTTTGTCCTCCGCAATCCTCCCGCCCCTTTTTATTGTGGTTCTGCATGATCAAGCACACACACAGCCAAGTCACATTGGGACTGTATACAAGGGAGAAAGAAAGAAAATCCCTCACGCATTTTACAATCTTTATACGCACTGTCTCTCTCTCTCACTTTCTCCTTTGTCGCACAAAGTGCTTCATTGTCTGGGAGGAGAGACGTTAAATTTTTATTGAAATTGTACAGGGATTATCAAAAGAGGAAATTCTACTTTACCTGTATATATCCTTCGTTCTTCTCTATATCATTAAGTACATTTTATTATACCTATACTATGTATACGTACAATAGTACATAGAAATTTTTTTAATGTACACTGAATCCTAGGACGAGAAAAATGTGCTCTACTGGAAAATTGTAGTTCAACTCAACCAGACACTGTGACTCTCTTTCGTGGAAAGAGAAAGTAAGAGAGGGAAAGTAAAAACGATTTTGTGGTGCTGAAGTTTCTTATATATTTTTTCTTCTTCTCCAAAAAATTAATGTAGAAAGTAGTTTGGCTTTTTCCTTGGATTCAAATTCATTCTACTCTCTTTTTTCCTTCCTTCAATTTCCATGGCCCAAATGATGACGACTGAAATTGAAAGTATTCAATTTTTCAAAAAATTTTCTCTCCTCCTCCCCCTCTCTTTCCTTTCCCCCCTCCGTCTAATGACGTTCCGAATTTTCTCAAAATTACGGAAGTCCCGGATTATAAATCTTTCCCCCCTTTTCTCCTCATTTGCAAAGAGATAGAAAAGTGTACGTACACTTACAAACTACACTGCACATGTAATTTTCTATTCTTCAACCAACGCCCCTTCGCTTTCACTCGCCTTCTCGCGATGGACGTCACAATGAATCTCTTTTCTCTATTCTCTATTCACACTCACAAAATGAAAATAAAGGTTACGAGACTTTTTAACAGTAAATTGAAGGTTGCATCGGAAATTACTTTGTGTAGAGATAAAGAGAGGAGAGAGAAAGTAGGGGAAAAAATTGTTACACTTTTTCTTTAATGCTTAGTGTCGTCCACCTAGTCAACCGTACCGTAAAATGACACTTGTCAGCTCGTGTCTCGAATATTGTGTAGACCATGTCAGAGTATCTCTGCCTCTCATATTTTTCCCCTTCTTCTCCTTGACTGGTTCCGAGGGCCAGAGCAGGACTGTCTAAAAAGGAAGACTTTTTATAAAACTCATTGAGTCTCTATGTTTTCTCCTTCTCCCTCGTATCGACAGTGAATAGCTTTTCCCCTCACTCTCTCTCTATCCCTCCCTTTCGTAATGATTTTTTTTGAATTATTTGCCCATGGCAAAATCAGAATCAGATAATATATCTCCCTCTTCCTCTGTCTGAATTCCTCCAGTCCGCTCCGCTCCACATTCCTTCCTCCAGGAAATTTGGCTGAAGGGAATCTCGTTAAGACACTTTTCTCCTTCTCTTCCTCCTCCTTGCATATATAATATGAGATGAGATCTTCATAAACATGTTTTTTGATGTCCTCTCATACTCTCCAATGATGATGCTTTCTCTCTCCCTCCCTCTCGTCTCTCTGGAACAGGGAAGAAAATTTCTACTGGTTGAAAATTATGTGCCTCCAAGTATGTACAAAAGGAAGAAAATTTTCAGTAATGCTCCGTTTGCCGCGATGTGTACCAACATGAGCATCTATACTCAGAGAGTGATGTATCTGAACAGAGAGAAAGATTTCTCACTAGTGAGAAGGGAAGAGAAAGCAGGGGTTGGAGATGGAGGGGAGGGAGAAACGGAAGTTCATAAAATAGCCATACGTTAGCAGTGCACATACAAATGAAAATAAATGATTCAATTATTTAAAGACGTACACATCGTGTAAAGGCACACACAGTACACACACACACCATCCCAGTCAATGTCTACCACACACATACGTCGTTCAAGTCGACGCTTCCCCAGCTTAAAGTAAGAAGAGAAGGAGGAGCAGTCTATATAAATTTCATTTTCAGCCTGCTATATTTACATGCAGTAGACGAGAGTAAGGCAGACAGAAAGAGAGAGAGGGGAATAAAGCTGGAAAGTGTGTGGTTCTGGACTTTTATTTTTTCCAAGGTCCTCAGTTGAGTTGGGAAGGGAAAAGGGTAAACAAATTTGGGAGTAAACAGAGAAAAGGAGGAAGGTGGGGCATAAAATATCATATTTTTAGTTTTAAAAAAAGTGAATTCATTTTTTCCTGGTATCCTGAATAGGAGAAAGTATACCTAGTCATTATCATCCCACGTAATATGCATCGTAAAATGTACCGTAAACGAGCAGAACAAAGCCGTCCCATTATATTTGACCAAAGAAAAATTAAGAGAGAAAAAGGATTTCTTCTCAGCCTTGCAAGACAGTCATTATGTTTAACGGCCACGCAGGACAAAAATTTAGATAATGTGTACGCATAGTCATAATTTTCAGAAAAATTCTTTTCCAAAATTTTGACTTCTCAGCTAAAGTAAAGTGAGCGTAAGTGTGTGTGTGTGAAAAAAAAGTTGGATAATGTTCAACCATATGGCATTTCGCGAGAGGATGAGGGCGTGATGGCAAATTAGTATCACAAAAATATAAAGGAGGATGAAAAGGGGGAACACAAAAAAATTTTGTAAAGTACTAATAAAAATGCTTTAATGTGTCATCCATGTAAGAAGGATAATGGGGAGGGAATGGATGACACGATGGCAGGGAAAATTGTGTGTGCGTGTGTGTATGTTGTGTGAGAAATGTGGAAAGTGTCAGGGTTAATATTAAAAAAATCCAGAGAGGAGGAACTTGGCTTTTTTGGACAATAGCTTCTTGGAACATTAGACTGGGGAAGAAAGCAGAGAAAGCGCATAGACATTGTATGGGAGAAAATTGTCATTGTTTTATCTTTTCTTTGGTTCCTTGTGCAGTGCAGTGTGTGTGTACAATAGAAGGGTTGAGAGCAAGGACACACACACATTTGGAAAAAGTTTACCAATTAAAACTTTTTTGATCAATATCTCACACCTTATAATCACCACACAGTAGCATGAGAGAACATACACACACATAAGGCACGAGAACAGAACAAGTTGGCAAAAAATGGACCTCGCACTCCGAACCATCCAGGACCACATCACAAAGTAAAGTTGAGAAAATAAAGGGAGAAAGTGAGGATACAGTGTACGTGATACGTATACATTTTTTAGTGGACGCGTGGCTGGAAACTATTTTTGCTAATTATATCTGTATGTAATAATGTTCTTTTTTCAAATTGCAATAGCTCACGACATCCTCCTCAAAATTAGCACCATATTCTGCTTTCTTTTACACTGCTCTTAAATGTTCTTAAATGACTCTACGAGAGATTCCATTCCAAATTACGATACTAATTTTTTACGCAAGGAAAGGCATTTAGAAAAAAATTTTCCTTAAAGAAAGTTTAAAATTTCATAAACTTAACTCATTTAACGCTACATTTGAGATGACGTGAACGAACTCTAGTTTAATTTTAAAATAATTCCAATTAGTCCACAGTAAATGACTGTGAGGGAAACAAACACGATGATTGAGACATATGCTCAAAGGAGAAACCAGGAAGTTGTTTACAAGAAAATTTTGTGAAATTTCTTATTGGCTGCCCCTGCCCTGAAGTCCTTTGCGTGTGACGAGTTAACGTGATGGAGGAAAGTGGGGGAAGGAAGGAGGCAAATTTGATTATAATTTCAATAAACTAGAATTAACAGTTTAGAACCATCAAATGTCGTCAACAATAAAACTTGGGGAAAACATTTTAGAGAGACTTTTAGTAGAGGAAGGGAATCCTGAATGACTTTCTCTCTCAAATGATTTTCACAGTCAATGAAAATTGTCAACTTTTCACCGTGTGTAGACAGAGTACGGGTCTTCTAGTCAACATTCTTCGCTCGTGAGTACCCAGTTCCTGTTTTTCCTTGCTTGGTTCACCAAGAGTTGAAAAAAGATTCTCTCCTCCTCTCTACTTGTCTCCGGTCTCGTCTCCGTCACGGACAATATAACCAAGCCTTGCTGCTGAATGAATCATTAATGCTCTGAAATAGGAGGGAAAGTAGGAGAGAAAGAGAGAGTGAAGGGGAGAGAAGGCTAAAGTCTGCAGATCGAGAAAATGTCTCCACCTTTTCGGGAAAAGCGGAGTAAAAGAGAGTAGCCAGCCAGCATCAAAATTTTGTATTATAATTTTATACATACACAACTTCCTCTAGCTTCCCTTCCTTTTTCCTCCTCATCTTTTCCCTCATCCTCTGTCAAGAAAATGTTTTGAATTTTCAATGATATCTTCTTTCCACCCCTATGCATTGCATTTATGCACCTTTCTGTGTCTGCTACTTCTTTTTCACCATTTTATGAAGACTTTATGTACTTTATGTTCTTTCTCTTCTTCACTTTCTCTCTGTGTGTCCACAGTTTAATGCTACATTCACGTCTTTATTACTCGCTGACTGAACAACAGTCCCCTCCCCAACAACATTCATGTTGACTCCGACAAACATTCAAAACCCACATAAACACACACACACGCATCATATCTCTTTACGTGTGCCAGCTATCATTTATCATGGGATTTTATGGAGTCAGCCAAGTGGAGAAAAGCACGCACGATCCTCCACCCGTTCCCCAGTTAAAGTGACCAACTTTCACTTTTCCATAGATTTTCTCCCTTTTCCGCTTTCTCCTCCTCTTCAACACACAACATTTTCACAAAGCAGCTAATGTGGAGGATAAACTTGTTTTGGGTGTCAATCCCTATTTGATTACATGTACTCCATTTTCTCCACTCTTCATGTTTTCATGAAGACGGAGGCCAAACTAAATAGCCTATTTGTGTGTGGTGGAAACGGGGTTTTTATAGGCTAATCCAGAAGATAGGGAGCTAATAAATGTTGACAATTTATCCAAATACACAGTAGTAGTAACAGAGGAGAAAGTCAAAGAGTACACGAAAGGAATCGGAAGGAGGACGATGCATCAGTAAATCTTTATACTTTTTTGCCCATTATACAGGCAGGAAGGAATGTACAGAATGTACAGCTAGGAGAAAGAAGAGGATAAATTAACGTGTGTTGGGAGTGACAGTGTAGGGAAAAAATAAGACAAATGATCCACACATTGGTTTATTTTGTACACAACTCAACCTCCACCCTCTCTCCTTCTATCTTTATAGAATTACACTTGAATATTATCGTAATCTCTTTAGTAAAACACGGGTGTTCAAGTAAAGTGTACTTTCTTTCAATTTGTACACGTGTAAGAACTCCTAATCCAAATTCTGTTTAATAATTTTCACCGTAAAGACAGTGTTTATCCAAGACATTACGGTACATTACAGTCTAAATCTAAATTCTCAGGTTGATTCACTTGTAACTGCTTAGTTTGTGAGTGTGTGGAGGGATGAGTTCATGAAGGAAGTTGTAGAGAGAAGCTCTATTCATTTTCTTGTGGGAAATTTATGCATGTGGTTTCCTCCCATCTAATGTAACCTTCCTTCGTATAAAAAGATTTAAGACGTTAAATGGACTTTCGTGAATTCAGGATATCGGAGGTCTAAATATATGATCAAAAGGATTTCCAGAGTCTGATTACCCTAGATCCTTTCTCCCTATGCATGTATCTGTGTAGCGTTAGTCTTTCTCTGTACATACCTAAATAAGTTTGCTATATTTCTAAGGCATCCTTGAGATGAAAGAGGATTTGAAGTACATAATTGATGTGTTATAAATTAAAGGAAAACTCCCAACTTCTCTCCACATCCACACCTTGTCCACAAAAGAATAAATATGAAAGTGCCACTTTCTCTCTCTTTCCCCCTCCCTTTCTCTTCCCACTGCGTCATGGATATCCTCTGACAAATTGTCTTTTACTTAACTCTCTAATTTTTTGGGAAAGAATTTCTTTATCCACTTCCCCTCCTTTCTCTTTATTTACTCACTACTTTGTCCTTGTGTGCGAGAAAAGTTGTGGTGAGGAGGAGAAGAAGAAGAGGAAGCATTATTTTTATTATATTTCTCTCCTCCTTTTTCCATTCGTTGAGTTGAGCTGAGAGAGAGAATTCAAGTGGAAAGGCGGAAATTTAATATAATCCTTGTAATTTTTTAAGGACAAAAATGGTTCCACAATACAACACTGTGTGTGTGTACATACACTATATCTGTATATGCTATATACAGACATACACACACGTAAGTGACTGTAGAGTAAAAGTAAAAGAAAGAACTGAGCTCTCTCTCTCACTCTGTTAAATCCGCCAGTAGAAATGTTAACAAAGAAGAAAAGAATATTAATGATAGCTCATCAGAGGGAAATAGGGGAGAGACGTTCAAAAGTATACAGAGGGCTTATCCAAGCTCAACCCCAAGGAAATTGTAAAAGGATCAAGGCAGAAATCATCCATCCACCTCCCTCCTCCTCTTCTCCTCTCCTCCCTTCCTCCCTAATTGATTGTAGTCGTATTTTTTCAAGAGGATGTGTGTTTTTTTTTCTTGGTTGGTTGCAAGAACTTAAGCCCATGTAGTTTAGATGATGTCAGAAGAAATCTAGCCCTTCTTTTTTCCTCCCTCCTCCTCTTCCCTCAAAAAAATTTCCAGTCTTCCACTTTTATACTTTGTCTTCTCTTTTTAACTCTCCCCCTCCCCTTCCATCCCTCTTCTCCCTGTGTTTTTACCAGTTTTCTTCTCGTGGAACGGTCATATAAAATTCAATCTGTACACAGAGACTGGGAGTGTGTGTGTGTAGTTGTAAAACAAAAGATTTACTATTCTACAGAAAAAATCTTTATAAAATACAAAACAAAAGAAGTAAAAGAAGACTTTCATGCGGTGTGGGAAAATAAAGCAACATATATTGCCATTCTACCTCCTCCTCCTCAAGCCACACCACATTTGTACTCCACATACTTTATATAATACACTCAAAAACTTTCTCTCTTTCTTCACTCAACGTCCCAGTTACAGCTTTCTCCTCCTCCTTCTACTTATGATTTCAAGAGGATTTAAACTTTCCCTTTTTCTCCTCTCTATCTCGTTCTCATTTCAGTGTACCAAGCAGTGTAGAGGGACGAAGAGAAAGTGATGTACCATTTGTCTACGGCTTTGCTTACCTATCTATCTCTCTTCTAATTTGTAATTTAGAAATTGAAATCCTCTTCTCCCAATTTTAATTAACATTTCTTGCTCACTTTCACTTTCTCCCCGCTTCACTCTCACTTCGATCATTGTACAATTTTTAATTGACAAAATGCAAGACTTCGGCATGGAAAAAGTTAGGAGCTCAAAACAGAAATTGGTCGTGTCTCTGTAGATCCACTCTTAAGATTCTATCGAGATTGAGTAAACTGGAAAAAATTTTGTGGATCGTTTCAAGGGTACTGTTGTTTGTCAAGAAGGAAAAAAATGTATTCCGAGACAAATAAGAGCAGTTTAGATGAATCTGTGATATTTACCCATATATTACGTATAAAGAGTAAAGTGGAAAGAGTGAGGGAGAACCTACACGACAAATCAGTCAATATTGAAAGATATTAATTCAAGTGGCCAAAAAGTGGAGGAAGGGGAATAAAAAGGAGATGGAGAATAGTTTAACCACTAAATATTTTCATTGTGCTCAAATGCTCTTAAGTGATCCAATCTGAATTGATTCATCCCACGTGGAAGCGTTTAATCAATTAAGAGGTTTTTAAGTGGACCGACTTGAAAGAAAGAAAGAGGGTGAAAGAGTGTGCGTGTGTGAAAAAATGAATGGCATTCGTCTTTTTTCCCCTCATATTTTTCTAAGTGTGTCAGTGGAGTTGAGAGTCATTCCTTTTTTTCTCTTCCTTTCAATTTTTCACCCCTCCTCTTGTATGTATGAAATATATATAAGATGTATATGTAGGCATAGTTTAAGAAATCACGTTTCATCTTTCTGCGCTCTCCTTCTCTCTCTCTCGAAGGGGATCAAGTTGAGAAGAAGGAGGGAGCATAAAAGTAACTTGATCCTTTCATCTATTCCAGCTATATGAAACTTTTTTTCAATTCGATTCCAACTTTTTTGTGTCCCCTCTTTCTCTCTCTCTCTCTTTCTCGCTACTCTTGATATATAATTGTGTGTGTGTGGAACATGATGCCATGGAAGATACACAAGGCCTTGGTTCACCGCTCAAGTCGGCCTCCCCCTGCAAGAATGTGTGTGTAGGGAAGGACGAAGGAGAAATGAAGAGTGGAGAAGAAGAGAGAGAAAGAGAAGCCAGACGGAATGCATTGATGGATACATAGAGCAATATGATATTTTTTTGATGTTTGAATATATTATGACTCGACTTTTAACTACACTGTCCTTTGAATCTAACCATCTGTTTGTCTCATGTACTCTCATCTTACAAATGAAGTTTTATCACTCTTATTTTATATGGAATCTCAAAATTTGTTTGCCCTTTTTTTCTACTCAGATTTGCTGCGACTGTACAGGACTTAGGAATCTTGGATGAGCTTCTTAAGAAAGGTATGTTTGTGTGTGTGTGTGTGAAAAGGATGGAAATTTGACCATTTTGTTTACACAAGTCCGAACAATAATAAAAACTGGATGTGTGTTTTTTGTACAGGCTATGATCGAAGGGCCACTCCCACTAACCACTTAAGTAAGTGACTTTCAATGAACATTAATAATAATATATCAGAATATTTGTTCACAGGAATTAATCTTGATGCTCATTTATTTTTAGATCAATCAACCCCAACTAGTGTCTTTTGTGAATTGTATATCCGTAGTTTCGGAAGTCCAAATCCCCTCACAATGGTAAAAATTCATTTTTCCTTATTAAATATTGTCCATCATAAATCTCAAACTAGTTCCAAAGCCATAGTAGAACATGTGCAATGTAGGTATATGATTTCTCGAAACTTTTTCCCAAACCCAAACCAAAATTAGCTGATAACTTTTAGCCTACACCACAAATGGTCATAAAAAATGTTGTGGAAATTTGTGCGTAAGAGGAGTGTGTGGATTGTTCCTGTCATATCCTCCTCCCCACACACACCCACACAGAAGGGGGAAAATGGAAGGCTCATCCATCCACATGGAGAATGAATGTAGAGGAAAAAGTTGGGAAATCACCCCAGGAGGGAGAAGCCTGTCTTTTACCTTGTTCTGATTGGATCAACAAGTTGCTGAGATCCCCCACAAGTTTTTCTATCTATATCTCTCACTCACTCCTCTCTCCACAACCCGTAATAGCAGTTAGACTTTTGACATGTCAATTAGCACGACTCTTGCCCTGTCGGGGAAGTTGGAGTGTTTTTGAATTCTGATCTCTTCATGCTCCTGGTCATGCCTCCGCCTCCTGTTTGTACTCCGTTGTATTGCAAGAAATGTAGGCCGCCAGTCATGAATTTTAATTTTAAAAAACGAGACTTTTTTTCCCTTCCGATTCCCAGTAATAATAGCAGCTGGGGGCAATTAACTTTCCCCTCTCTGAAAATAACATTTCATCAAGTAGTTTGCCCTCCCTCCGTTCTCCTGGACCAAAATCAAATAAAAAGTGTGCATACAGTAGGGCATTGTATGGAAAATGAGGAGAATGAGGTTTTCTACGAGCTCACTCTACGACATGCTCAATACTCCATGACTAATCAAGCACAAAAAGCGACGGACAAAATTGCAGTCAGGGCATACAAAACGATGCAAATGTCAGTCTTTTCACATTGTACACAAACATACCCACACATTTTACATTTGACCACGTCTGTCAACTTGTCAACACGCCCTGTGATTGTCTGCTCGTGAAATCAACCCCCTTTCCCCAAACTCAACTATTATTCATGTGGAAATTTGAGTGGCACATCTCTCCATTTGGAAATACATACAGGCTACCGTACTCAGAGAAGGAAAATCCCACCAGAGAAATTTCTTACAATAAAATTGAATGAACAACAGCAATGCGGAAAATGTGCTACTTTCACTTCTTGAATGAACCAGGCACATTCAAAATAACCTCAATAGATCAAAATGCTGCACAAAAATGAGGACGGACAAGAGAGAGGAAAAGCTCCGGGCATTATCGGAACAAGTACGGAGTCTGTTGTGTGTGTGTATTGTACGATATTAAACACTGTCAAAAGTGAAACGACGCTACGTATCTGTGTGTGTACATTTTGACCGCATAAATCTCCACGTCGTAGAGAGTTTGATGTCCTCCTGGAACAAACCAAGCATCAACTCACTCTTTGTCCAGTGATTGTGTGTACATTGTAGTGGAAATGTCCATTGTGTGTGTGGGTGACTACCAAGAATACTTGACAGTCATTTAGTTGCAAATTTTGCGTACATAAGTACCCTCCACCTTATCTCTAGAACATTAGGCTGTGGGTCTCGTTCTTCGTATATTCATCAATTGTCTCTCCTACTGTATGTATGTGTGTGCGTACGAATCCTACCTTCTATTGTACTATGCAACAACTACTATATGAGTTAGAGCAGAGTGACTTTGTTCTCCCCCTTCAAATATAATTCCCTCAGCAACACTTATGAACGATAAATGGACCTCGAACTAGGATATTATTTTCAGAATCCTGATTCAAGACTCATGAATGAATTCTGTAAAGGGAAAAAATGAGAACTAGCCCCTTCACCTTCACAAGGAAAAAACTACATACTATCCACGGTGTAATTATTATTATACTGCACGTCCATATACATTATTAAGCATAAAATTGTGTAACGGTTATTATGCAATTTTATGTATAAAATAATCAGACACGTGCAGAGTATGAACATGTTTTTCAGTGTAAGGAGGGTGGGGTGAGTAACTGGTGGATAATTTTTCAATTTTTCCGTTTCCAAAATTTTTTCGGCGCAGCTGGTAAAATATTCTCTGCACTTTACTACTTTCTCCACACATACACAAATACATTCATGCTAAATGTGTGCGAGAGATGATTACAATTGTAGCCTGAAAGACAGTCACTGACTTTCTATTAAAAAATTTGAGTTTACTTGCATAATATTACTGCGTTTTCTATAAACAAAACATGCATAGAATTTCTCATGGAATTGTGAACAAATCGAGTATGTATAAACAAAATTGAAGTTATATTCAAAATACTAATTTTGAAATGATTTTTCTTTGAAATTTTAAAACAGTCCTACCAAGTGGATTTGTATTTAATACAAAGGTGGAAGGATGAACGATTGAAACATGACGATTTGCAAAAGGTGAGTTTTATTTTCTTTCTCTTTTCAAATAAATTCAACTGAGACTTTGGTGATGCAAAAAATGCATAGTAATACATTACATCAGAGAGGGAGGGGGGTATGGGAATATAGAGTTTACACAATATGTTTGTCTAAATTTGTGTTATTTATTACCTTGATTTTATACGTATATTAAAAAATGGGGCGTGCTCACAAAGAGAGGAGTTTTCTTTTCTACGTGATGATGTCATATGTATAATGTGTGCATACATCTTTAAAACGTGGGACAAATTTCTTCCTTAATGGCTCCCTCCCCATCGCAGACAATATTATCACTCTTTTTATTATGGTACTTAGAAAAGAGCAAGAGTTTTTTCATCATTAATAAAGAGGAAGAAAAGGTCACATGAGGTTGAAATTGAGGGAAAGTCTACTTTCTATAGCTATAGAATTTCCTCTTGCACCTTTTTCCTACACTTTTGACAAACGTAGAATTCTCTCCATGCACTATAATGACAAAGTATCAAGGGCAAGATAATCAAAGGAAAAGAGATCACTTTATTAACTACGATTAACTTTATGGTTTTAAAAAAAATTAACGAATATTTTATTCCAACACAGCCGCTGGATTTGAACGATCCAAATCTTGTGAAATCGATTTGGAAGCCTGAGGTAAGTCACTCTTTTTAAATTTCTTTTGAATAAAAAGAAAGGAATCTACAGGAAAATCTTTTCTTGAAATCCATCTCTTTCGTCACTTGACATTTTGTGACTTTTTCCTGGGTTGGATTTTGAGGACCAGAGTAAAGTGGATGATCCTGTTTACGGGATAAAAATAATGACTGAGAGTTTGTACACTTATTTTGTGTCTCCTCGTTCTCTTCCCCCTCCTAGGTGTACTTTCCAAATGCGAGAGATGCGGATTTTCAATTCGTCACTGTACCCAATGTCTTGGTGAGGATACATCGAGACGGAGAGATCCTTTATATGTTACGGTAAGACGCTTTCTTTTTACTTTGTCTCCGTGAAATCATGTCACTTTTTCCTTGTCCACAGCTAATCCTCAGCCATTCGTTTGAAAGTCAAACCTTATGCCAGATCCATGCATATGTAACCATCCACACACACACACTCACATTAAAATTCCCTAGGACAATCCATATACATACACCCTTCTTCTATCTCTACCCCAACATCAATTTCCTTCTCGGAAAATAGAGATGTTGGCTCCACACACAAATATTGAGCCACACACACTATAATAAATTTATGTAGACACCAATCTGTTTCACTCCAATAGATTGTTTCGTTTTCAACGCTCCTCTTAAACTTGAGAGAGAGAGAAAGAGAGAAGGAGAGAGAGATCTATTTACTAGATCCACTGCACCCACGACACACACACATAAACTGTGAACACAAAGTAAATAGAGGATTTTCTTTTTTTGACGTCCATTGGAATTCCCTATCTTCTTCTTTCTTCTCCTCTTTTCTAGTAAATAGGAGGGAGTGGTCTAGAAAAATCTGGCATTTAATCAAAATATAAATTACAATCCCTCCTCCTCCTTCTCACCGGTAAACTTCGTGTTATTTGCACACACATGCAGTGTAGTCCTTGCATGTGTCTTCGATAATTTATGGAAATTTATAATTACCCAAAAGTGTTTTGAAATATACAAAGATTTGGAGCATAAATTTTGAAACAACAGAAATTTGCTTATTTTAAAACCAGTGCAAATACACGTGATAATTTTGACATAATCAATTCTGATGACACAAATACTCATTCTTCAGTACATTTACATTTCACAACAATTGTTTTATTCTTTATTCCATTCTGGATGAGAGGACGAAAGAAATATCTCTTTCAATTTCACATAAAACTGAAAAATATTAAATCCCGGAAATTCTACTTCAAAAATATTTTGTTTGGTGTACATTTTTGGAAATTTGTGTGATCAGCTTTAAACTTAATTTGTCCAAATGATTCTTCCGACTTAAAATTTATTTGATAGAGGAAGTGGGAACACAATAAATCAAGTTGATGATGTAATTGGATAATGTCTGTTTTCTTCCTCTTTATTCTTCCATTAAGTTTACTATTGTAAGACCTTCGTCTTTGATTTTGAATGTTGACAAAGAGCCAATGCATTTCTTGTCTTACGTACATACAAAAAATTCAATTTCCCGAAACCTCCATCCCACACGGCGTACGTCTTCCTGTGAACACAATACGTACTTACGTCCTTGTATGTATACACGGACTGGAATGAAAGAGTGAGCTTAACCTCTGGAGTGTTTGTGTCTGATTGTGTGTGCGTACGTGTGTGTGTGTGGGAAAAATGTGATCCATTTTATAACTCTGAGAGATTGAATAGTTTTTTGCCTAATCTTAAAGACGACAATAATTTGTGGTTTTCAATGCATTGCAATGTGAGATTCCCTTTTCTAATGTTGATGTTGAGGCCACAACTACTGCGGTTACTGCTGCGGCTGTACATCTACTGGAAAGGATCAAAGAAGACGAGACGATCGAGAGAGACAGAAGAGAGAAAGAGAGAGAGAGTCACATCTTTCTGAATCGAAAGACAGCAAAGGAAAAGCAATTATTTGATCAACTTTTTTTCTAATAGAAAGGACAGAGAAGAAAACTTCTCCAGACAGCTTTACTCTCTCTTTCTCTTCTTCTTCCTCTCCTCTTCTTTCATGTTTAACTTCTTCTCCAGAGAATTTTTAAGAGAGGAAAAACTCTGTGCAGCTCTCTCCCTCCCTCAATCTCTACTGGTATATCTGGAGTGAGTGGGAGATGCATCCAATAACTATATATAAACGAGAGAGAGAGAGAGAAGAGAAAAAAAGATTGGGATAAAAAAGGAAGAAATTAGAAATAGACATTACGGAACATTTCATCAAATTTTTTTTCTCTGAGGGCCAAACTGGTCTGTCAGAGTCATTCATGAGGGCTTGGTGAAATCTCACATATGTACAAGGGACCTATTAAAATGATCCATACACTTTCTTCCCACTTTCTTCTTGTCCCTCTCTTCAACTTGTCCCGCTTTCACTGAGTTAAGTGCACATTATGACACACCATTCAACTCAGTCCGTGTGGAACATACCGTAAATTTTGACATACTAACCTAACCTCGTCTGTCACTCAAAAGTTTCCTCTTTGATTTGCTTATTAAGTCACATCATCATAAAATATTCAGGATGACAGATTATTAAACGTAATTTAGTAGAAATTCTTTTGATGAATATTAATGGCGTCTCACTACTTTGTACGTGGTGCAGGCGTAATTCCATGTCGAAGGAAGACAAAGCCTTCCATTCCGTTTTTACGGTATCAAAATGCCAGTGGCTGTCTAGGGCACAAGTTGAAATGGAACTTAATATAAAGTAGAGGAGTGAGATGATGGCAGTTTATTCTTTATTCTTGGTACAAGTGATTTATATCACTTTTAACAAACGCCCCTTCCCTCCCTCTTCCACCACAAGGAGGAGGAAAGAAGAGGGATGGTGACGGTGCCAAAGAAATTCAAAGGTACACACACACACATGCTTTCCCTCACACTCACACTCCGAGACAAAGACAGCAAGAAAAGGACTGGGAAAGACTCAGCTGGAAGTAGAAAAAAAGTTTTTTACGTTTCTAACAACCATCCGCCTGCCCGAGTATATGACTCTCTGTCTATACAAAGTCCGTCGTAATATAGAGTTCCTTTTTATATACCCCCTCCTTCTTACACACTTTTCCTGAATTGACTCTCCTTTCTCCTCACATACCTTCACATTGAATTCCTCCTTCTTGTCCCCGTCCCTTCTCCGTCACAAATGACTGGAGGAAGTCAAATATTTTATGCTTTGTTTAAATCATGATTTACGAACCACCCTATTTGTAATTACTTATAAAATGTTACACAGTTCTTCCTCCTTAGTCTCCTCCTCCTCTCTAACAAGGGGGAAAGATAAGGATAAAGAGTGTGGGACTGATGGTCATGAAGGTATGCAAATCAGTCCGCGTATTCAAGCTAATTAAATTTAAGATAGAACCAAGAGTAGGAAGAAACGCCTCTACGTGTAGTCACACAGAAGAAGGAGGAGAAGCAGCAACTGGAGAAAGAGGAGGAGAAAGTAGTGCTTGTACAATGAACTCTCTTTATACTCCATTCCAGACTTTTCCCCACTTTCTCTCTCTCGTCAACGGGGTTGGCGACTATGTGTTTGTCATATTTGAATTTTGAGTCAAGTGCCTTCCTTCTCTTTTACACCTTTAAGCACAGCTGTACATACCATGTTGGACTTTGAGACAGTGGAGTTGTGTGTGTGTGACTAGTACAAATTGAGTGTATATGGAGGAAGAGGGGAAACCAAAAGATAAAGTAAACGAAGAATGTTGACTTATTGAAAGGTATACAGAGAGAGAGGGAGAGAGAGAAGTGTTGGCGCTTCCTCTTTGAGAGTTTGGACTGAGCAAACAAGGTCTTTCATTTTGTCAATTGAGAATCTACGTATCTACAGCATCCTTCTTGCTCTCTTCTCTCTCTCTCTCTCCGACACAGACACAGAGACAGAGAGCGAGGGTGTGTATGTGTGTGCTAGTTTCACAATGTAAATGTATTATGCAAATACAGTGGCTTGTGATATTGTTCCTGAATAAGTCACCCTCTTCCTCATTCTGCACCCTTCAATGCATTCATCTTCCACACACACACCAACACACACCAACACACACACGGAACATAGTACGGTCAACCGTGGAGACAGAGCGACAAGTACACACACACAAATCAAGGAAGAGACAAGAGAGAGAGAGAGAGTGGATCGTCAAGTGATGTTATATGATAACTATACACACCATTTTATTTCCCATTCCATTTGGAATACAGGCAGTGTACGTGGGGAGAGAGAGTGTGTGTGTGTATCTCGTCTTGTCATCCTGGTTGCTCATTCTCTCTTCCGTTCCCACGAATGAAACTTAATTTTTCATTCATACAGAGATGAGATGATGATGACGTACCTACTTCTAAATCTACTTCTCTATTTGTTTTGACTGTGGATTCTATAGTCTTTTCTTGAAGGAGAAGGTTTTCTCCATACGGGCGGAGATGAACTACTGTAGTTTGCAATTACATAAGTAAATAAAATGATGAACAAAATTCCGTGTTTCACACACACACACATACGTAAATATATACAGACACAGCCACAAACAAGGACTTCAAAATTCCTTAAAGTTAAAATCACATTTTGAGAGAATCAAATTTCAAAGTGTCAGTAGAAAATTTGCATCCACTTTTCACTTTCATTTGGTGGTGAGAGAATTTTCTTGATGTGTGTCTGCGTGTGTGTGTTGCTGTTTTGTCTTCAAAATTAAATTTAAGAAGAAAATTCATGGGTAAAGAACGGCCTTAAGCTGAAAACTGTCGGCAAGTGAAAGTGAAAGTAAAAAAAAGTCAAAAGCCGGCTCCACTTTCCTCCTTTCCTTTTTCTACTTTCCCCGTGTTGGATCGGATAGTCCAGAATATTGTGTGTGGAGTGTACACACAAATGCTATTACATTGTGTACACACACAATCCATGGATTTTATGCCTGAGCTATGATTTCTTATGATCTCTAATGCTCACATTTACCACAAATCCACACCCAAAATCTGATGAGCCAAGAATTGCCTCGCAACTTCTTCTCCTCCGCTTATTCCTTAGCACCCCTCTAAAGAAATACACAAAGAGAGAAAGTGAAGCTTTCTCTCTCTCTCTCTCTCTCCATTTTTTCCTGTTCATTTTAAACGACCGTCCTGCATCCAAATAGGTTTTCGATCCCCACGCATACAAATGTATGTTGATGTTGAGGGAATTTACCTTATCCACCCATACGAACACTTTGCACTGGAGAGAGGAGAAGAGGAAGAGGAGGAGGATAAAAACTCTTTCTCACAGACTTCTCAACAGCTGGCTCATCTCCTCCCCTCTCTTATATTCAACTGATACTCGTACAGTCTGTTGCAAAATGATAGACTCACTCATTTTTTGCGATTTTAAGGAGTCTGTGATACTATTTGAATATGATGATGGATATTATGGAAGAACTACCTTAATGCCATATTATTCATCCGCAGTTTCCCCACTCTGATTAATTTTTCTTAAAAAAGTCTAAATTTTGAAAAAATCCACTGTTGCGAAATTATAGGTTCACTTCAAGGCCTGCATATAAATGAGGGGTTGTGATTGAGACAATGTCATATCTTGGTCATCGAAAGTTGGTGGGGACCCTTGAGGACATTTTGGGAAGGTTTCACCAGGATCCATAGGGTTGCGTGATGTGGGCGCACACATGCGTCAAAATGGTCATTTCCCATGTAAACGAACGGGAAAACGATGACTTTTTTTGCATCGGGCATTGTGATCGGCAA
>WJFB01001551.1:0-29517 GCA_009870185.1 Pygmarrhopalites habei | reverse complement strand
AGATGGAAATTGTAGCCAAAATTGAATGTACATCTTTTCCTCTGGACTCGGAGGAGATAGACAGTAATAGAAAAAGGATTGTAGCGCTCGTAGTTCCACCAAGGAGCCACCAGGATTGACTGTGAAGTGGTTCTATGAAACTTTTGAGGGATTCCTTGAGTGGACGGATGGCAGCTGAAGTTATCCATCTGTAAGATTGGTATTCACCCACAGGAAATAAGTCGCTCTCCACGAAACCCCAATCATATATGTACTTGGTGAACCAGTAACTGTTCCATGCGTGCCTTCCGCTTTTGTTTTGGTGTCCCTTTAGGATTAAGGAGACATTAGAACCAGCCAAGAGGATATTTCTGATGGCTGGATGTAATCTAACATGGTCCTTCCGGTCCAGTGGGGATTTGTGAGGGTCCATCAAAGGTTCCATCAAATTCTCTACGCTATGTCTAAGATCATGATCTAGGGAACACCATAAAATGTTCCGACCATCGTCCACAGTCCTTCGGTAAGATTGGGTCATGACCTCATGGCAGGATGGAGCGGAGGATGAACAGAGGAAAGAGTACAATCTGGGTTCGAGGTCAGGGTTAGAGTACCTGTAGAGATAATGACCTTGGATTTCCATACTCCCACCACTAGGAGCCTTTCTTCCGTGTTCGACAGGAGAGATGCGGATGAGGAGGAGGAAAATGGGGGATTTTTTTACTGATGTAAACATGTACTCATCGGGTTCAGGGTCAGTTGGATCGAAGAGAGGGGAATTTTGTGGAGATGAGGATGACACGTAAATGACAAATGCAAGAATGAATTCGGGTGGGACTAAAAAGCAGTCAAATTTTCTTAAATGATGTAGGGGAAAAACAAAGTATTGGGAGCAGATGTAAGTGTGGGGACAGTCGAGGCAGAATTTATTGAGAACTTGGTGGATGATCCGTTGTTTTTTTCTGGATGAGGGCTCTATTTGGGGTTGAATGGGAATCAAATGAAGATTTGTGTAGGAATTAATGTACTTTGAAGGTGGAATGGGTTTCTTTCTATACCAACGATTGATTAGTGGAATATTCCACTGATAGTTGTAAAGGATGACAGGGGTCGCGGGGTGGAGTAGGCTGTAATCGAACAAGTCATGATTGGTTGGTAAATGGTCGTGGAATTGATGGTAGGATAGGATGGACAAGTTGTTGATGATATGGGTTAGTGGAGAAGAAGATGAATGGTTAGGATTGACATGGTGGAATGAGATTGATCCATGGGAAGGGATTGTACAAAGGATTATGGAAATGAGGGACAGTTCAGTCAATTTCGAATGAATTATGGATGTCATGTTTTCTGTGTGTGGATTTGCTGTGAGATTAGAATTTTAAGATGTTCGAACAATTTGTTGCGTTCAAAAAATGGAGAGTGGAAGACGGAAGCGAGAATTATGTAGTGGAATGGGATTTGAAATTGTTTTGAGAGAAAATGGCTACAAATGTTTTACGGTCTTTTACGATATGATTTTTTTCAGTCTCTTGTACAGCTGAATTGTATTTTTGATGCTATTTGTGGGTTTCCCTATTTTTCTCTCTCTAGAAACTGACATTTTCAAGAAGTATTTCAGTCTGTGATTCAGAGCCGGGTCCAAATTTTGAAAAAGTTTTCGGTTTTTTCATATGAGTCAGTTGCGTTCAATCAATTCTTTCAATTCTACTCATGTCCACGTCAGGTAGGGCTCCGTTCGGGACGGGACGGGATGGGATTCTTTTTGTCCCGAAAGTTTCGGGACGGGATGAGAATGCGTCCCGTTCCGATCTGTCCCGAACGCGCAAAACCGTGAAAAAAACGTTTTTTAAACGATATTTGAACCGTCCCGATCGGGATGGAAAATTTTCGTCCCGTCCCGATCGGGACGGGATGGACTTTTGTCCCGTATGAGGGGAGAACAGTACCAAAACTCGGGACGGATCCGGATCGGAACGGGATCGGATCCGGATGGGATTCGAATCGGATTGGTATCCGGATGTGATCCGAATCGGAACCGGATGAAATCCCAATACGCTTTTAACTCAACGGTGTTTTCCAGTGTATTTAACAAGAGCAACAACTCTTGTTGTGTTCTGTAGACTGCTTTTTAAACGAAATATTCTATAAATATTTACATTATTGTTGAAATGAAAACGTCTCTGACATGTGTGAGTACTAACAAGGAAAGTGTACACACTGTCGCACTCGGATTTTCAAATAATCGTCAAAAACTCGTGCATTGGGGTCCCCTGACCTACGAATGAAGTGTCATTCGGTCGCAAAATGAGAAAGGTTAAATTGGTGACCTCCTCAAATGCCAATGTTGAGGGACAAAAATTTGACCAAATATTTTGGGACCCGGGTCACAGTTGCTCAAAATGTGACCTTGAGCAATGTTGAAATGGGAACTTTTGTCCTATCTCATAATCCGTGACCTCCAGAGGTCATACCAGCAGTAGTAGTGTCAAGAACAGGAATTGATGACATTATTTCAGTGAATCAGCTTAAATCTTGCATAGAATCTGTTCAAACTGATGCAAAATGAGAAAGGTCAAATTGGTGACCTCCTCAAGTGCCAATGTTGAGGGACTAAAATTTGACCAAAAATTTTGGGACCCGGCTCACAGTTGCTCTAAATGTGACCCTGAGCAATGTTAAATTGGGAACTTTTGTCCTATCTCATAATCCGTGACCTCCAGAAGTCATACCAGCAGTAGTAGTGTCAAGAACAGGAATTGATGACATTATTTCAGTGAATCAGCTTAAATCTTGCATAGAATCTGTTCAAACTGTCCTATGTGGTCCCGCAGACTATGGGCATACGTAGTCCTGCCTGACCGAGTGGTTTACTTAGCATGAAAGGGTCACTAGCGTGATCAGGTCACGAATTACGCTTCAAAATGAGGATATTTTGAGAATTTTCATTTAACTACTCGTAGACGCGGCCAAAAATTCTGAAAAAATTCCAAGAGTGGTAAAATAGCAAGCTGAATGAAGGTAGCTGATGGACATTTCACAACTTTTTCATAATGACTCTCTATGCGGGATCAACGGGGTCACATGCCCTTTCATGACCTCTGTAGGTCGTCCAGTGACAGATTTCGAAAATGTACAAATATGAAATGATGTCGAATGTGTTTGGCTCCCTCTCTGATTTTTTTCAGATGTTTTCATTGAAAGATGGCGCTGCTACAAGAGTATTTGCAAATTGACCTGTGGAGGTCACAAACGAGGTCATAAAATTATTTCCCGTCGTAGCATTGTTCGAAATGTCATTGGTGATCATTCCACCAAGTTTCAACAAAATCCATCGAAGTTATGCCATTGAAATCGAATCGCGTGCTAACGCGTTAGCACGCGATTCGACAAAGTAACAAATCCGTCAAAATATGTAGACTTGACAGTCACAGAAGTAGGGCTACCTCAAATCTCGGATTTGACGAAAATTCCCCCTCCGGACGCGTTAGCACGCGATTCGATTTCAATGGCATAACTTAACCTAAACAGTAATGTAAATATTTATAGAATATTTCGTTTAAAAAAGCAGTCTACAGAACACAACAAGAGGTGTTGCTCTTGTTAAATACACTGGAAAACACTGTTGAGTTAAAAACGTATTGGGATTTGATCCGGTTCCGATTCGGATCACATCCGGATCCAATCCGATTCGGATCCAATCCGGATCCGATCCAGTTCCGACCCGGATCCGTCCCGAGTTTTGGTACTGTTCTCCCCTCATACTGTTCTCCCCTCATACCCCCATAAGATTTTGAACCGGGACGGGACAGGACAGATCAAATCCCGTCCCGTCTCATCCCGTTCGGAGCACTATCTCAGGGGTGGGTATCATCAATTTACTTGTTCAACTTGTAATCCTCCACATAAATATATAAATGATGACCTCGCGATGTAGAGATGTACAAAGACATATTATAGCTATTATGTAAAAAATAATTGTGCTGAATTAAATCTCAAGCCTGTTAAATTTATATTCTGATTGTCTTCTCATTTGCACAAATTTACATGAGTCAAACAGTTTTTATGTTAAACTGTTGTCATTCGTTAACTTTTGCCGATTTGAGTCTAGACATCAATGCATATGAAGCCAAATTTCACGAATCGAATTGATTACGGAAAGATATGTATATGAAATGAAATGCAGAATCAGTGAAGAAAGGAAAAGGAGAGTCAGTTTCTGACATATTTTTATTAGTCACATTCTACCTGTACGTATTTTAACGAAAACTGAAAACATGATTAAAATAAAACAGTTTGTAAAATAATTATTAAAACTAGAATATGTTTGTAGTTAAAACGCTATGCATTATAGTTACCTAATTATATCTATTTATTATATCAATCGGAGTGGAGTAAAATTCATTATATATAATAATATAATGTGTAATAATTTACCTCTTCCCGATATTTTTTCTTTGATTGCTGTGTGTGGTGTACGTGGTTCATTCATAAATTTTGAAACTAACATTATAGCCCGACCTTTCGCCGTCCTTTTCACATTTTTTTCACCTCATCTTTTTTCTAAATATAACTTTTTATACTGTAAATTGAAAAAATCTCACCCCTCATTTTCCATTCTTTCACGTTCACTCCTTTCTCCGTGTTTTTTTCCGTTAGTTATTATGCGCATCAATATTTTTACTTTTCTCTTGGATTCGTGAGTGTTCTAATATTTGTATGTATAAAGAATTTTTTTGTACAACAATTTACACTTGATTTACAATTAAATCTTCTTTACAGACATGAAATATGTAGGCAAAAAAAACTATCGGCGATTATTATTTGTGGGGTTGTGTGTTTTTTCATATACTGTTAGTTTCCGCTCTTATGTATGATTTTCCTTGTCGCTTTATTAACAAATTATATTAAAAGAGAGAAGAGGGTAAAATGCGGATGATGAGACTAATATAATACAAGAGAGTCAAATAATATATATATTTATATATATGTTGTAATTACTACTCAGTTAATATTTCTTCAGTATATGATAGCGTTAGCACTAAAAACTTTTCACTGTAATTAAAAAACTTACTCTTTGTTTTTCTTGTTGTTGTAACCTTATTAATTTTATAACATAAACTAACATCACGGACTACTGACTACAGTAATGTATAATGCATGTACTATCACTAATTATTAGCGTGGACAAACGTAAAATTATGTAGTAGTTGTGTGTAGTAAATTAATTTGATGTACAATAATTATACAATTGTTTTCTTTTAAATAATTCGTCAAGTAATAAATCTACTTTATATAATAATAATATTGTTGTTGTTTATAAACCTGTTTTTTGCACTTAAGTACACATTAAATTATTATTGTTATACAATACAAACGAACTGTTACTCCTTGTTTTTCTATCTTTCTCTTTATCCTGTTGAATAATTCATCCGTTAAAAATGTATACATCATAAATACTTAAAAGAAATAATGATTTTCTTTACCTCGAAATCATTTTCAGAGAAATAATAATGACGTAAACGATATTCAAATTAACAAAGAAATCAAGGTAGCGACAGTTTGAATATCATTTACTGGATTATTATTATAAATTGAACATACTAATAAACGCGTAAGTGGATTTTTTATCAATTTGAGTTTAACATGTAAAGATGAGGAGAGTAGGGTGAACTACCATAAATTGTCTGACGATTTTTTCCTCCCTCTCCCACTCTCACTTTCCCCTGTGTCAATTACGTATTGTATAATTCAACATAATTAAATAGTCAAATATTTTCCATTGTTAAAAAAAACTCAAAAGCGCGGCTTCCATTTTTTCACTTTTATTTTGTCATCATCCTCCTCCTCCTTTTATACACACTCGACTACATCACTACGTATTAAAAACTTGATTTACAGTGTAAATAATGTAAGTACAACTTTCTCCTTTCTCAAACTTTCGCTCGCACTTTCGTTCACTATCATAATAATTGTAGTATATGTCCACTTTCACTCATCTCTCACACACGTACACGTCATTCTTCATCATCTCACAAGATTTATGTGTATATATATATTTTATTTATTTTTCCTTTTGTAAAATCCAAACTATTGCTCAAAATCCTAAAAACACTCGGCACTCGAATTCTCATGCAAAAAATTCCACATACGTTTAAAACCCACAGTCGCACATTCCTCCTCACACTTTTCTCTCTCTTTCTCTCTCGCTTATTTGTATTTGTCATCATTTCATTTATACACATCAAATGCAAGAAGTCTTATGATCAACAATCTCGTTGCTGTTGCCACTGTTTTTTTGCCTGCCTGCGATGTCCATGCACCATATTCAAAGCCAAGAAATTAAGACCACAATTATTATAATGACATGCATTTTTTTCCTCTTCTCATATAAAATTGCACCACAATATATGTGAAAAAACTTGGAACTCATTTTGTTTATCCTCTCTCGAAGTAGAAGAGAACAACTCAATCAACAAAATTTTAAAATGGAGAAAAGAAATATTGTAAGGGTTAAGAGAAAGTCAAGACCAAAAAAAAGAAAGCAAACAAGAAGAAATGAGGAAAGAGCCGAAGAACACAATAAATGTAATAATTATCAAAATCTTATAATACGTATATTAACAACAAAAATTACTATTATTTAAAAACACACGACACAATCTAACAGTATAAAGTAATTCAATGTCAACACAACTATTTTTCTAAAAATCATCCAGTACTACAACTAAACTGAGTAAAAATAGCTACTACTGCATACTACTATCAAAAAAGTTGCATTTTCTACGTACTATTTAACAGGCTATTGTTGTTGGTTTTCAACTTAAAGACTCTCACACTGAAAAAAGTTCATTCACTCTTTCGACCACTTTTTTCTCTTCTTTTCTCTCAAGCCGCCATTCCAAACATACGAAAGAGAGAAGACTGAAAACGCTCGATAAAAAGTGTGACACAGGCGAGGAGTTTTTTCATTAATAAGACAGTGTTGTATTAGTATTGTTAGTATCAATAATATAGTGTCTATGTAATGTTAGTAAATATTGTGTAATATACGTATGTACTTTGTTTAGTTCATAAACTCCCTTCAGTCTACATCCAATTTTTCAAAATTAAAAAGGGAAAATTGCGACACAAAATTCATGGGCCAAAAACATGGAATGAAATTTTGAGTCGAAATTCTCCTTATATTAATAGAAAAAGTCCTGGACAAAGAAATGAAAGGAGTTTTTGCTCTAAACAAAGTACATGAAGCATAATAATTTATAAGGTAAAATCGTTTTGATCTTTTTTAAAATTTTTTTTGAGTTAGCATACACAGTATTTTATATAATATATTGTATTTTTTTTATATTGTTGTAAGTATTTAATGTAGCATTAATCGTATAGTAAACATTGTATTGTGTATTGTATCCGTTCATAGTACAGTATAGGTAAAGATTGTTAGTTCGTATTGTTATAGTTTTTTTCCTTCATCTTCTTCATTTATTACTAACGTTTATTAGTTATACTTCATGATTAGTTCGATATATATTTATATATGTGTGTGTGTATTTATATAATAATAATGATTATAGTTTCACTCAAATACAGTATGTAGTTAATAGTATACGAATCATCATAATATATTTTATGCATTGTTTTTTTCCTCCTTTCTCCATACCATATAACATTATAGAATTCGTAATTAAATAGTATATAGCAATAGTTGTATATATATATGTAATATATAATATAGTAGTATTATTATTATATAGTAATATAGTTAGTTTGGTTAATTTCTCTAAAATGGATGTGTTTTCAATCGTATACTTCGTTTACACTGGAAGGTGATTGATTGCAATCGAGTCACATTGCAATTGCAATAGTTTTATAGTGGTTTTTTTACATACACGAAACGTATATATATATTTGTATATATATATTATATGTATCAAGTTTTGCTTTGTCTTCAATAGCATATATATACATATACATATATAGCATGCATGTGTGTCGAAGAGTCATTTTTTTAAAAGTTTCTGTACCTCTTATTATATATGTAGTACTGTCAAAAATCAAATTTGGACGTACTACATATGATAATAATTATTACATTTTTTTCTAACATTGTTAAGTCATTGTATCATATATTATTAGCTTTTAGTAACTACTACATTTTTTGTGTTTACCTACAGATAAATGCTCACAGGCAAATTATTAGCCATTTGCACTTTTTTGTTTTGCTTGCACAGTACATAAACATTAGCGTAATATGTATCATCATCGTTTTTTTCCCTTCATTTCTTTTTCCTATTTTAGTTCTGTTGGATTGTGTGTATTCGTGGGGATGTGTGTAACATGTGTGTATTTGTTGCATTGCATTTTTTTTGCGAGATATTTTTTTCGACTATCCACGTCTTCCCTTGTCACTATTCTTTCACAAATTTGGGTCAAATCGAGTCTACAAAATTAGTCTTGAGATAAAAGCATTTTCTCCAAGAATATGTAATCAAATTGTCCATAAAGTGTGTGTGTACATATACACAATACACGATTTTTTTCAAGTCTGTGTGCTCTGATAAATTTTGTGTTTCTCTATCGATAGTGAGGAGTCTCCAGAGAGAAAGAGAGATTTTCTCACAGTAATAACAATAATTGATCCTAATATTTTTTCGTATATAAATTGTTGTACTATATAATTTTCCAAAAAGACAATTCAAATAAACAGAGTATTCCATACATATCCGTCACATATTATAATATGTAGTAAGTAAGAATATGATTCCCGTTTGTTTTCACTTTTGTGTCTTAGCACACCTAAAAGTTTTACGTCAGATCACAGATTTACCGGTCTTTCTTTTGTGCAAATACAAATTCTTTCAGCATTTTGCACATCAAAAAACCTGTAGTTCTCTAATAATAAAAAGTACATACTGTCTCTTTTTTTAAAAAAAAAAATTCATTGAAAGAAAAAGTTTACTGTTGCAATTTCACCCGACGAGAAAACTTCCTGTGAGTCCTTTAACTTAGTTTTCTCTCTAAATCTAAAGTTTGTGTGTACAAAATTTAGATTGTTGTCTACAAATGTATCGACAGATTATTAGAAGAAAAGAAGAGCACTGTGAGCATAATTAAATATCTGTAGTAGTATTTATGTGCATATTACACAACACACATAAGAGAGTGTGCATGTAAAATTTTCATTGTCGATTACATTTTTCTTCACACACAATGCAAGAAATGCATATAATATGGTACTAAATATACATTAATATATATAGTATATATAGGTATCTGAGTTTTTTTGTGTTGGCAGGAAAGGAAAAGTTGAACATTGGTTAAGTTATAGTATACAGTAATGTATTGTAGAGTTGTTTTTTGTTGTGTTTTAAAAAGTTTTTACACTAAAGCCTTAACTCTTTTATAATCAAAAAATGCATAAAAATATATTAGAGGTTTGAGCTTCGAATAGTTTCTTCCTTTTTTGTTTTCTTTTTGCAAATAGTTCACAAGTTGTGGTGGTTGATGGTGGTAGTGGTGTCATTTTCATTTTATTCATTTTTCAAAAAATTTCCGTTTGCGCACAAGGTTCATCACTTGTTGTGGTGGATGGTTCTTGTTGTTTGTTGTGTGGTGATTTTGTTGATGTATTTTAATTCCTTTCAAAAAGTACAAGAAAAGATGTTTTTCTCTTGACTTTCTTTTTTTGGTGCTTTCTTTCTCGCTCTGGTGGTATTCTTGCAAATACGGGGTATTGATTTTTTGTATCTTTATTTTGTTGTGTTTTACTAAATTTTAATTGTTCTCAGTTCACTTATCCTTTTTTGACATTTAAACGGGTTTCAACATTCATCCGAAAATTCATCATCCTGTATAAAGACAGACAAAAAAGAACAACAATTAATTTCATTCCAAATTTTTATGCATCATCATATATGAGAGAGAAAGAGTAAAATTATTCATTATTATAGTACCATATTAAATGAAACATTGTAAAAAAAATAATTATAATTCAAGTGTCAAAATATTAGAGTCTTGTAAGTCGTCTCAGTCAAAACACTATAAATGTTCGTTAAATTAATTTTTTTCAAGCAACTTTTCTCATTGCCTACAATCATCACAAGGGAATCCTTGTCAATTCAAAGGAGAGAGAGAAAGAAAAAAAGAAGATTAATGATTTAACAACTAGTCAAGACAGACACTGTGTCAAGTATTTATACACTCTTCTATTGTATGTATAGTCTAGTTATATAAACCTAAAACTCTGTATGTGCCATTTTCTTTAATTTTATAGCCAAACACGCGGTCATCTGGTTGTTGTGTGTGGAACAGGAAGCTAGTAAAATTTTGCGATGTTACCCAGTAACACATTATCATCATTACTTTACACTTTATACTCTTTAGTTCGTTAATTCTCATAATCATCCTTTTTCAACCAAAAAAGAAAGAAGATCGTCGTACTAGGCGTCTTGTATGAAGCCAAAGAATCCCCCTCAAAAATAAATTTGGATAATATTCACTGACTATGATTAGTCATTAGCAGTGCATTTTGTAAAAAAAGATTTCAAGCAATTTTATTAATAAACAGCCTGCATTAGGGAAGCTTTGTATTTGGGGAGAAAACTAAGCATGCTTCATTCCTCTCAATGTTAGTACATAGCTTAGAAAGTAAAAGAAATTAAAAAAGTTAAAATGATTATTGCATTTTTCTTTACAAGAAGAATTTCAAAAACAAGTTTCAGTAAAGCCATCAACACAACTTGATCATGATCATCATAACAGAGTAAAGAAATAGAGAAAGAAAAAACTGAAAATAAACCGAACCAAGGATTTTAACTGACAGATGGCGATAAGAGAAGTTTTGAGAGGATACGAAGAAAATTTTGTATGCTTGTGTGCTTTTGCTTGGATTGTGAGAGGTTTTGCGTTCTACAATTTTCGTCGTTTGCTCCGACGGTCCATTTCATCCTCATCCATCTCTTCACTATAGTCATCATCATCCTCCTCCTCGTCGTCCTCCTCCTCATCATCATTGAGAGGAACGATAACAGGTGGGAAATCTGGGATTTGTTCACGCGGCCCACCCCGCCATGAACTGGACGCCGGGCGGGTAGAACTCCCCGACGATGAAGAACCCACTGATTTTATCCCCTAAATTCCGTACAAGCGTTACAATTCAAAATGCAAAAACTGCCACTATCCAGTTTATACATACACTATTCATAAATACATCATCACCAGAAAGCTTTCTATATAGAAATATCATACAGAGATATATGACCATGTGACAAAAAGTCAATAGTCATCATCACAATAATAATAAAAAATCAGCCGCATAAATCATTTAGCAAAGTGAGAAAGTGAAAAGGAAAGTTTTTTTTAAAAAAACATTTGACACCCATCACATCACTTTGTCAATAAATTATGAATATACAATTGAAATTGTTTACACTTCCCTTCTTCCTCCATTTTTACTAAGTAGATAGATATGAATATCCAGATTATAGTGTGTGTGTTTTTTTGCGAAAGAGAGAGGGAGAGGGAACTGATTAAAGATTAATACATAAGAAAAGGCGGATAAACCTTTATTACAACAAGTCAAAATAAATTTCTGAATTGTCACAAGAGAGAGGGAGATGGAAAAAACGAGCTCATCTTATTTACAAGTCTTGAGCACCCTTTCCGTGACAATTGAGAAACTTTGCCTTTGTGTGTTGAAAATTGTTATTGCTCTCAAGGTGAGAGGATAGGGAGAGAGAGTGTGTGTGTGTTTGTACAGAGTATGGGTCAGAAGAGTGAGGCTTGAATAATATTCAAAGAATAAAACTATGTAAATAATTCTTAGAAATGTGAACGAAGGCACTCGAGATACTTACATATTTAAGCCTGTGGGCCCTACACAAGAGAAGAAGAGAGAGAAGAGGAGAGGAGAAGAGGGGCTAGGACAAGACGGTTTACACAATTCAGCTTTTACAAACATACATGTATCCTCATAGGAAAACTCATACACTACGCAGAGAACGAGAGGAGAGAGAGAGAGTCAGAAAGGAGAGGAGAGACAGAGAAGATACGACGAAAGCAAAAAGAAAAGACAGACGCCGAACCCCTGCCGAGTTCAAGTGGGAAAATGGCCAAAAAAATTTCCAAAAGAGAACCAAGTTGAACTCGAAAAAAAATCCTACAACTCCTGTTTCTATTCTGTCTACGCAATGCATTTCTGCTAGTCTCTTCTCTCTCTCTCTCTTGTCTAAAATTCTACTTCCTTCCATATATACTTTTACTTGTACATGTAGACTACACACATACACACACACACGTTGCCCATAGAGAGAGGGGAGGGGGAGAAGAGACAAGAGACTGGTATATTATGGATCGTCTCATACATGTAAATATGGAACTTGACGTTCATCTACTCACATTTTCTTTTACATTATCATACGTATACATCTTACATGGAATACTATCAACATAACTTAGCCGCATAAATAAAGTTACAGCCTAAGAATCCTAAGATTACCAACAGAGAGGAGGGAGGGTTGGAGGGGGTAGGGAGAATTCTCTTCCGACCAACAACAACTACGAAACGAAACCAAGGAAGAGGAGGAGAAGAATAAGAAGAGAATTACTAGTTTCTAGTCTTTCCTAGCAACCTACCATATCTAATATCTTGAACTTCTTGCAATTCGAAATGCCAATATTGAGACGCTTCGTAAAGTTCCGTCCTCAGAATCACCAGATAAATATGCTTCTCCCTTTACTACTCCATACTCCTCCCCTCCTTGTCCTCTCTTTATCCGGGAGAACTTTCTACCATCGTTTCGCAACTTTGTTGACACTTAGACTCCACATTCCCCACACATACACCGAAACGGAGAGAGAGAGAGAGAGTCTCAAAAACAATTTCTCAAAACTACCACAAAGAAAATTTTACTCAAAACATATACCCTCTTCACTCTACTACCCCCGTTATCATTCCAAATTCTAATTCCAATTGCGAGTGTACATTTTCAAAGGAACTGGAGAACAGTTGACTATTTAGGGACAAGTCTTTAATCTTTCATAATTGTAAACCCTTATATATACTCTGTGTGTGAAAAAGGTAACATTGTAACTAAAATTCTTCTTCTTTACTTCACAAGCACAAAAAAATTGTTGATATTTGGGTTGTGTGTGTGAAAAAATAAATCCTTTTCTCTCTCTCTCTTCAAGTATGACATTACAGGGGTAATAATCTCTCATCACACTATTTTGAATCTCTCTCAAAATGTATTTTAAGTATAGGTATAAAATTGTACAAGTTTAATAAGAGAGAGAAAGAGAGATGTTATAAAATTATAAGAGACACATCCTTTCACTTCCTTGTATAGCTACCCGTATTAACAAAGGTTCATAGGGGGGAGAAAAATAAGAAAGAAGGAAAAAAGCTGTAATAATCATCGAGCTAATAGGTACTTGTCAAGAACGATCCTCTCATACTCCGCATCTCTCCCATTATAAAGTACATAAAGCGGAACTAAAAGAAATACACACAAAACTAGAGAAAGAGAGTCTCAACCTCCATCCAACGACACATGAGACATCAAGTATACAAAGTGAGCGCAGGAGTAAAAAGGAAGAAGAAGTCCTATTAAAAGGAGCCCAAGAGTAAACATTGACCAAGAAAAGGAGGAGGAGGAGTTTGAGAGAGAGGGGTAAGGTAAAAAAAGACTCTTAGCTTTCCTAATCCATAGAAATTTGAAGCCACCGACACTCTTAATGTCAAAAGTCAAATTTCCTTGAAAATACAATCATTCCAGTAGATATCTCAGATTATCAGCATGAGTGAACATCGCAAAACTTGACAGTGACTTGACTCAGCCATGACCGTCCACAACTTCCAACTCTTCCTCCCCATCCCCTCCTCACCCCTCCCTCCCTGTCTCTCTCTCTCTCTTTCTATAGCTTCACAAAACTACAACAACAAAAACATGTCGTACACACTACGCCAACGCCAAACAGACAGAGAGACAGGGAAAAAAACTTTTTTCTTCTTTGATCCCACCCATTCTTCTTCTACACTTCTTTCTGCAGTGCCAATGATCTCCACCTCCTCTTCCTCATTTCCATTTCCTTCGCTAATAGTCAAATAATAGACAAAAATTTTTCTCTTGGACAACTTAATCCTAACCCAAAAGTGTATTTTTTTTTTTTTGAAGATATGAAAAAGATAAAAATGTTCATCCTACCTTTAGCTACGTGTGTGACTCACAAAAAATGATACTCCTAATTTTTTTAACTACAACTAGACTGCTAGGCACCAACATCAGTTGTCTACCTGTGACGTGTACATGTGTGTATCTTGTTTACAATCATATTCTTCAACCCTTCCCCTAGTGTCATGTCCTTCTACTCTAGTTGTCAATTCAACAAAAAAAAATATGGAGAGTGTGTTGTACTTATTTAAGATAGCTTAATAGTAATGGGGGTCGTTTGAAATGATATTTAAATCGTAGTAATGTAGTAAATATTTAAAATAATAGGGACGGGATTGTATGACATGTTGCTAAACGTATGATATTACAAAGAGTACGGTAAAAAAAAGTTTTTGGTACTTGGAGTAAAAAAAGAGAGATGTAAGTAAATCCATACTATGTGTAGTAAATAGAGAGAGAATAAAAAAAAATATACGTACGCTCACAGGGTGCATGCCAGAGTCATAACCCATCGACGAGTCACCATATGCCTATAAAAAAATCATGAACCGTATAGAAAAGTTGATAGGAGGTGACAACTCCCGTCAGTCTCACTCATCACCAATGTTCTTCCCATTATCCTCATCCATTCATTCGAAACCACAGGCAACTATCCTTCTTGTGTACACAAACTTTCCTCTTCCACAAAGACGGCCCCACATTCATCGTTAATAGGTATTACCAACAGATGAACTCCGTTTTTATTCACCCTTCATTTGTCACCAATGACAAGTTTTACATTAAACCAACAGCTCCACACACACACACACACACACATTCTTTCCTCAAGGCTTTTTTTCCACTGGTTTTTTAAACAAAAAAAAAGATTCATGACATAACCATATGGTCTTTTGAAAGAGCTTCTCAAATTTTTATTTAAACAACAAAATATTTAAAAAATTATCACTTGCTCTTTTTTGCCAATGTTTGTCTGTCAAACTGTTTGCTAAATATTATTCAATTTCAAATAAATGGATACTTTGCTGGAGAGTTGCAAGAAAAAATTGTGTCAATAATTTTCTTGTATGGAATAATTTTTTAAAAATATGATTGCAAAATAGGCACTGTGGAAAAAATACAAAAATAGAGGAAAATGTTTGCAAAATTGTGATAGAAGACTGTGGTCAACGAAATTGAGTGATTATAGTGAGAGAGAGATATAGAGGAAAAGCATATATGAGACCACCGAGTATAAGTTTTATACAAGTTATACGCAAAAACAACTATATACTAATAAAGAAGAGAAAAAAAGGATTTACCTGTGTGGAGGAGTAATCGCTGCCATTGATGGTCATGTTGTATCCCATGGAATCTATTGTATTCACAAGAAGAGAGAGAAAAAAAATCATTTCATTTAGATTTCATAGGGTCAAATAAAAATAAAGGAAGAAAAGTGACTTAGAGCTCTAAGCATGTACAACAATAACTACCTTGGTTGGGAGCGGGTGACATCATGGGACCTATAATATTTTAAGAGTAAAATGCAAACGTTTAGTTTGAGATGTGTGTCTTTTTTTGTCTTTTGTGATAACAGAAGAAGAAGAAGGATAGAAAAAAATGGCGAAAAATGCAGAATATTTTGTTGTTTACTACTTAAATTGATTTTTGTACAACTTAAAGTGGCTTGTATGATCATATTCTCTCTGCCTCAACATAATGTTTGTCAACAGAAGAAAATGAAGAAGAAATTAATAAAGTAAAAAGTATTTTCTACTTACCAGGAGTGCCCGCACCACCTACCATGTTATAAGGCGATGCCCCTGCAAGTTTTTCGAATCAAAATTAAATATCTGTGTGTGACTAGTCCTTCCTATCTATCTCTTTTCTATTTCTTGTATCCTCTCTCTTTATAAAAAAAAAAATGAGTCCAGAAATTTCACCCCCTGTTGACTTTTTTCTCATTGTCAACACAAAAAAATAAGTGGGGACACTCCATTATTATCTAACATTCTGACGTTTTGTATACAATCCTTTCTCCTCCTCCTCCTCTGAATACAGTAGTTGTCATCAATAAATGAATTCATTAAACATGTGTACAGTAGTATCGCACCCAAAAGAGAGAGAGAGAGAGAGAGAAGAGTACAGGAGAAAGAGAAAGACCACTAGAAAATGGTGTCTTTCGTTGTGCTATGATGCTAAGTACAATAAAATAGAAATAAGTGTCGAGTAGGACAGTTAATGGCCACCCTTGAAGGGCCGGCTCAAGGTACAATTTGGTGGTGGGCAAACAGTGCTGAGGCCCCCCCCCCCCTCAGGAACCGTTTTGAGGCCCCTCGTGGCGGGGTCGCCATTTTTGGACAAAGTAAGCTTATTTTGTCTGTATTTCAGGAAGGGCAAAAATGCGCAAAAATCACTATAAACAACGTCAAATTAACGACATTTTGTCAATTTTGAGGCCCCTATTTCCTTGAGGCCCTGTGCAAGGGGCCCACTAAGGCCGACCTGTAAAGCCGGCCCTGCACCCTTCTACAACTATTTCCACGTCTACTTGCACAGATGATTGGCACCCAAAGACCCTAGGCCTCCAACTCTACACACACACTAGCTCTTCAAAATGCCCTTCTTGATTGACAACCTCTATCCCCCAACCATACCATAATAATAATAACAGTAATAAGTTAAAGGAGTATATTATCCCAAAGTCCACAGAGTTCGTATAAAATTACTAGAATTCCTACTATCGTTCCCTGTGTAGTGTCATTATTAGGTATGTATATGGGGAGTGTGTGAAGTTTGATGCATATTATTACACACACAAGTTGAAGGTACCCTACTGAACGACACTCAGGCACACACATAATGTCACTCTTGATATTATGAGGAGGAGGAGAAGGGAATAAGGTTGAGAAAGAGAGGGGATATCAGTTGTTTGCGGGGTCTCACAAAAAGGAGGTAAAACTATAAAATATCCAGAGAGTGAATAACAGAGATATCATATATAGACTATTTCACAGAGAGAGAGAGAGACACACACACACGGACATGGATTGCCTTTTGCATGGGTGGCCTCCAACTTTCCGTATTTTATAATCCTCATCCAGGAGACTAAGTTCCTCGTTAAAAATCCGTTAAACTAGCAGATTGCTCCTGCTCCACTTTACACCCTCCTTCCACCACTCATTTCTGTCACTCAACCCTCCTATAAATAAGAATTTCCACACTTTATTGTGGACTCCAAGGGTCAATTAACCTGTACTTCTCCAAGGTTCACTGACTACCCCCACCCCTCCCCTTCTTTTGAAATAGAAAAGAGAAAGGAAAACACCCCTTGTTTACTTGTTGTTGTGTGTTGTAAATCCAAGTCATGACATTGAAACTGATATTGTTAGCTTTTCGCGCAAAAACCCTCAAACACACAAAAGTCAAGTCAGTGGTACAAAGCAAAACTTTTATCTTCCTCTAATGGGGGGTCAACTCAAGGTACAAGTTATTATACATGGTGTAAATGTACCAAACCCTTGTTTCCTTTTTTATTGAATAAATAAATCTACCACCACCTACGTAAAAACTGTTACATGGATTTTTGGAAAACCTAAAAATAATAAAGGATTTCCTAACGCTTTCTTTTTTGGAGGGAGGAGATTTTTTTATGACTATTTTGTAATGATAAATGCTTTCGAGAGGAGAAAAAAATGGAAGAAAATTCAGAGACGGTGAAATGTCATTGAATTAAAAAATGTGGGGTTCCTACCTCCATGTACATCGATTTTCTTCAATCTTGTAGGGAATTTCCTACCACCTGTAGGTCAACATAAAAATACATCATAGCATCGGTCAAACATTTTCAATTGATGATCTCCTAATTTATCCCTCCCTCCTTTCTTGTTCTTTCCAAAAAATCCCTACACTCAAACTCGAATGATTGTCCGACAAACAGAATGACGAGGGACATGCATTTTTTGAATTTTTGACAGAACTTTGTCTGTGTCATCCAATTGTCTCTCACTTTCTGTGGAATAGGTCATCCTTACAAGCGTGTGTAGTACACACACCAAAGAAGTGATGGGAGTGCCACCCAGCTATTTGGCTATATGATTATCACACAGCAATGTCATTACGGGAGGAAACAAAAGTTCAATTCGGGACGGAGCATAGCTGTACACCTATTTACAGTAGTTTATTATATGTGTGTGTGGAGTTGTGGCAGAAAATAGGAGGAGGAAGATGTGGATAAAACAAGGAGAGTGACAGTGAGGAGTACGCAGAGTTGAGATACTCTTATTCTTCCTCCTCTTCTCGTTCTAATGCCATCCCCCCAAAAATATTTGTCTGGTAAAAATTCTTTGGTAAAAATGTACAACCTATTAACGTACTCTTGTGTGTCTCACTTGAACAAAGGATAAAGTTTAAACATTTTCTACCCGCATTAAATAAAAGTACATGCACATCTTCACAACAGTACAGCCATGAATGTTAAGAAGTTTGCCAGAGCCAGATGTGATTACACATACACACAAGGGAAAGGGAACTCTTGTAAAGAGAGAGGAGAGAGAGGAATGCCAGGTACTCCAATGTAAGGAATTTCTATTCAGATTATTATGGAAGATAGACGGAACATAGCCCTAAGACATCAAGAGTCCTAACAAACGCCAATGCGAGTGATCCTAACCTGGTTCTCTAAATAAGGTAAAAAAGAGAGTCAGATACGAAAGAAGTCAAGGCAGGGAAGAAAGACAGAGAAAGAGAGAAGAGGAAGGATCAGAGAGTAACAAATGGGCCAGTCAGTGAACAGAGACATGCAGGCTAGTCGAACCGGGCTTCACATCACATCGCCTCTTAAATGATAATGAAAAATGCTACCCCTTCACTACACACACACACACACACAATATCATATACACAATGTCCGACTTTTCCCTCCACACACAATCTCTACTTTCAAAATCCACTTGATTTTCAACTCTTCCTCCTGTCCCCTTCCGCACTTGTCATACAAGCTGATACACTTTTTTTACTATTATGATGATGAAATCCAACACTTTTGTCTGTGTGTAGAGAGAGGGGGAGGGGAAAAAACTAGTTACAATGTTTTAATTATACATCTTACTGAAATATATTAATCAACACTGACAATCAGCTCAGCTCACACACACACACACATAAAAATTCACAGTGAAGGAGGGTAAAGGAAATATCATATTTTTAGCATCTCAATCCCTATCTCACACTATCAACTTCAAAGAGAATATCTATATCTCTGTAAGATCACATTACAGTTCCCACACACAACAATATCTCCAGTGTATTTTCCCTGGATAACTAAAGCTTTCAAAAAGTAAAGGAGGGATAGCTTCAAAGAAAATAAATATCTATTACTCCACAATCCAATGAAATGTGCAGCCGTCAACTCATATCAATGTACAATAGAGTAGGGAAAGAAGAAGAAGTCAGGCTACTCCCTTCAACCCCCTTTTTTGACTCTTGTAGTCAAGTGTGCGCACACAACATATTTCACAATATATTCTTCTCCCTTCTAATGCCCATCAAAACATCCCATTTTTTCCATAAATTTGCAAAAACTTTGATTTCAAATAAATCCTTCATACAACAAGTCATCCAAATTAAATACCTAGTGAATTAATATTCATGAAAAAGAAAAAGAAGACAGAATGTCCTCAGCTCTCCTCCTTTCACATATATATACTCAATGTACACACAACTCTTAAAATAAAGAAAAGTAATCCAAGGAAAAAGTTTCTTCCAAATAATTCGCACTATATTCCCAACCCACATCCTGTTAGTTATATAATAAAAATTGTTGGTCTTCCCTCCTCATGACTCCCTCCCTCCCATTCCACGACACCTTCAAGATAGAAAAAAGAAAAAGTCTCCCACACACACACGCATACACTTACAGTACGATACTTGCACTGTCTCTTTAAAATTTATAACATTTTAAATAAAACAAGTACCTCCGGGAGGAGGAGTGAAGAGAGGGGGAGGGATGGGAAAGGGGAGGGGGAGGGTAACTCAAGGGATGTGATGCCTATGTTGTTTGGAAGACTGTGCAAAAGACTTTCATTTCTATTCCGTCATGTTGAAAGTGAAAGAATAAAGACGTTGGGAAAAGATCCAGTTGAAGGAGAGCAGGAGCAAGGAAGAAGTAGCAGCAAGAAATACTGTGAAGTGTTGTAGAGACAGATAGAGAGGGAGAGAGAGAATGGAAGGAGGGAAGAGCATTGGAACATGGGGTAGGTATCTACTACTAACTACTGTAGCAAAGTCGTCGTCTTCGTCGTCGTCGGTCTGTTGAAGGAACCAACTGTATCCTTTTCACGATACTCTCCCTAACCCCTTACATATCTATATAATGTATGTAGGGTGTATACCCAAAGATATGTCTCTTTCTCTCCCTCTCTTCTATCTTGAATCCGGGAGTTTTTGCGAGTCTTGAAGTTTTCGGAGAAAAGTGCAAGACGACGCAGCAGAGCTTAGTTGCTACAAACACACACACACACACACACTCACATTTATAGAGTACGGGGTGTAGGTATGTATGGTTGGGAAAGAGGAAAGGGAGAGAGAAGGCTGGGGCGGAAGCTATGCGTGTGTACTTACGACTTAGGATGGCTAGGAAAGAGAGAGAGAGAGAGAGAGAGAGAGTACGGAAAGAACGATGACGGCGAAGGGCTGGAGCAGAAAGAAAAGAAATTTTGGCTGGTTTGGGTGTGAGGAAAATGGGGGGACGAGGGAGGAGGAGGGAGATGTATCCTAGAAATAGGGAATAGAGTTAATATATCACGAGCCATACCCAGTAACGTGTGCATGACAGAATGAATGGTTCGGGGAGCCCACAGTGGGCTCTCCAACTGGAAAGAAACCGAGAAAATCGAGGGGGGCTCTCGACTCACTCCAACCATCTCTACAAATTATCTGTTTTTCTCCTAGGGGTTTCACATACCCCACCACTACCAACAGCCTCCCTCCCTCCCTTTATATATACTACCTTCCACTAGCCATAAACTACAACTACATGTACATACTTATAAAATGCACTCACATTTTTAACCCTATGTACATACCCTTTAACTTTTTCCCTTGTACACACACATATCTAGGCGTGTGTATATACGTATAAACTTCCTTTTCTGGATGCGGCGGCTAAAAATTCAAAAATTTCTACATTTTCAACATATTCTGCCATGTTTCCTTCAAGACCTCCGTAGATACTTCAAGTGCCTATTCGTACACTACGGATACGGACCATCCTCCCTCCCGCTCATCATTTCTCAGTTTTTCACTGTAGAGCAACAATTTTTTTGAGAGTCTTTTGAGAAGACACAGTCTCTCTCCCTCTCTCTCTCTTCCTCTGTCTCCCTTTTAATCCGTTACCTTGTTATGTAACCCCACCACGTGAGCCCACGACTCTCTTACTATAGAAAAAAGATGTGTGTGAATGCGTGTGTGTATTATGACCATGTCAGAAAAGAGTGATTTTGGAATAGCCACAGATTATACTCACCCAACCCTATCTACATAAGTGTTGTACTCTTTCATGTCTAATCATTTACTCTTCTCTCCTTTCCACTCCAGCCAAGTTAACTTTGTGTGTGTGTGTATCGACACAAATTAAAAAGTTTTACTATGGAAAAACTCCGGGTGCCATCATCATCATGTCAAATAATTTTACTGTACCCTCTCACATAATTTTAGTCACCACACTCTCATGTTGTTAATACAAATAGGCCACGTTGCCCTTTTGAACGCGTGTCAAAACTATGATAATATGCCATTACTACTGTATTCAGTAATCCACTTGTGGACAGATATAGATCAAGATACTATAGAGTAATGAAGTATGGACCATGATAGAAAGATATTGTTTTCTCTATCTAGCATTTGTAAGAATATATATTCAGGTGCAACTCCTTCGAAGATCACAGATCCCCACCACCTCCAACTTTTATGTACACAACAAAATTTGCTAAAAAGCTTTTTAATCATCTCAAATTTGAAAATGTTTTCGAAAAGAATTTTTTTGAGAGCTTTCATTCCGTTCAAGAAACAATCGGAGTCAAAAGGATGACGTATAGAGGTCAATCAAAAATATATTGCTCAGAAATGTTCATAATTGCAAAAAATTGAATTTCAAAAAGAAAAAATTGACTCAAGTAATTATTCCACCATCAAAAATATTTTTGAAATAAATCACAGTTAGAGGACAATTTGCCCACTAAAATAGTACAAACAGTAGACGCTCAAAAATATATTTCGAAAACAATTTCAGAATTAGAGGAAAGATGCAAGAAGGTAAAAGAAGAGTTTTTTATTTTTAAAAAATCTTACCAGCTGCTTTCTTAGCTGCATACAAATTTGCTTCCTCCTGGGCCTTGCCAATATTTTTCTTGTACCTAATTCTTTTATTGCCAAACCAATTGGATACCTACAAAGTAGAAAGTAAAAAAAGGAGAGAGAAACAATTAGATTACATATTTAGGTAGAGTGTACCTCCACCCCCCGTCTTTGCGTTCCTCTAGTCTTTAGTGCACTCTTAACTAAATTCGGTCACTCACTCAATTTGCTTTATTCATTAGATTAGCTAGGAGTGGGTCTGCTCAACCAGCCAACAGTTAATTCAACTGAATAGGACCATGGACTCATAAAAAATGAACAAAGTGTCCACTAAGCATGCAATATTTACAAATTCACTTCATATCCTTCATTCTTTTCAGTCTCACTCCCATCCATACACACCACACACACACACACACACACGGTCATACTACACACGTTCTCCTAGACATCAAACATGTCAGGATACAGCTAAAAAAGTAACAGTTAGTCTACACAATTTACTCAGTCTAAGCCCCCCACCCTTGATATCACTTCCCCACCCCTCCCCTCTTTATCCGTCCTCATGCTGTAGACCCACCGTTTTTCGTACAAAAACAGTAGAAATAGAAAGCTTGTATTATTATAGTGCCACAAAACTACAATTAAATGAATACACACACCAAGTACCAACACACGTACATATATACAGTCAACCATACCACTACTCTTTAATTAAGAACTGTAATTTAAGATTCTGCCCTACACACACCATACATACATATTGTATGTACAGAGCAAATACGACTAACAAGCTATACTTAAATTTGCCATTCTCCCTCTTCTATCTGTTTTGTAAATGGCTCAGAGTGACAACTCCTAGAAAATAATTTACGATACACAGTAATAATTCACAAACTTTCTCGTTGTACTCTATCCTTTTTTCCTACTATTCCCTCTCCCTCCCTCTCTTCCCTATCTCAAATAGTACAATGAGAGTCCAAGAGAAATTCTGGTCTTCCTCCATACACTATTAAACTAGTGGTCATAAATCCAACATGTTAGCAACAGTCCAAGTTAAATTAAGTCAACAATTATAATTGAATCCATGAGGTTAGTTCAATAATGAACAATATCCTCAAGTACTCTACTACCTGTAAAACCAAAAGAGTTCGACGTGTAATCCAAATATCTTAAACCTAATCTATTTGAATTACGTTCAGCCTACATTTCTTGATATTTTCCATAAAAAAGGATTTCTCTCTTATTGAATAATTTTAATATGATAATAAGCAACAATTTTATTCTACTGTACGTAATTTCAATAAATCAAATTACCAAACTTAAGTCTACTGCAAATACCCACTTACAGTAGTCAATATTGACAAAGACCACTTTACATGTGGAAGTGTTTGAACAAATATTAGAAAAGAAATACTTAAGCGATACAGTACCGAACGGAGAAACGTAAAGAAATGTTAGGTAAGTTAGCAGTGAGTACAGAAAATCTCACAAAGAATCGGTCTGACCAACTTTACGCAAAATCGTTTTCATTTTTTAAAGAAAAATTTCCTTTTGTGTTACCTTAATGTGGTTAATAAAGGTTAATACAGAGTGAATTTTATAAAACTGAATTATTTAATAAAAATAGCAAGTCAACATTCGAATCAAAAAGACTACGGTCTATAATTAGCTTCACCCCTGGCCCTGTACCCTCTTACCAAATTTGACGTGAGTGACCTTAAAATGAGTTAACCCGAAATTACGCTAATTAACGTTAAAAAAACGCAAAAATACCTGAGAAACCGTAATCCCACATTTTCGGGCTGTACATTCAACAAAAAAACATTGTATAAATACTCAAAAAATCTCAAAATTAATTCTTATCATTAAAAATATTATTTTTAAATAATATATGTGAGTACCCAGCTCCTCCTTGGCTTCTTCGGATGGGTAAGGATTACTCAGGTGCGAGTAGAAATACTCATTAAGGATTTCGGATGCTTGTTTGCTGAAATTCCGCCGCTTTCTCCTGTACAAATCAAAAGTAAGACAATCAAACAATTAAAGTCAAATCCAGTCAACATTTATTCTTCTGACAAGTCATCTCGATAGTTGCTCGTCAAACACAAAATAAAAAACCCCCTTCTCTCTCCCTACAAGTTTAGTCTATTCCATACGCATTTAATACTACTTGAACTGCAGTAAAGGTGAATTGTAAATGTGCATAGGATCCACAAACCATTTTGTATTTGTCGACTGTGTGGAGTGACTGTGTGTGGAAACTAGTAGGGCGACCGCCGCAAATATTCGACAAGCAATAACCACAACGGATTAAGAAAATGTCCGTCATGGCGGCATTATGGTCCATTATTAACATCATGGAATGTCTTTATTGCAACCCATTCTCATTTCACATCTAACTAACCTGCCATTCCCGTCTTGCATTCTTTCACTCTCTCACTCTCACTCTCTCTCTTTCTCTACTCGTCTCAAGCAGTACTTCAAAGTCCTTCTGCCTTAGCCACACACTCACCCAATCTTGACAATACAGTCATTCCTTTACGAACCATCATCCCAACCTCCTCCTCCTCCCTACTACACATTCTTCTATAAAATTGCGTGCCTCTTGGCCAGTATTTAATGACTCTTCAAGACTGAGCAAAAACAAAACTGCTGGAAGAGAAGGGAAGGAGGAGGAAGAACTGGACAACTGTTTCCATGTTTCACACCCGTTCAACTCCACATTTCTATGACTTTCACGACAGCCGCCCTCCCTGACTGTCGACTATCCCATCCTATTACAATAGTGGCCGGGAGGACACACACACACACACGTATGTGAACTTAATGTCGATTCACATGGGGGACAAACCATTTCAACATTTTACTACCCTGTTACCTTATTACATTAATAGGTGATAGCCACATCCATGGACTTTGGTCAACTCATTCTTATCATAGCCATTCATCATTAGCGTAAACTAGGGAAAATTAATGGCAAAACATATCAGTTTATTGAACAGTGTACACTTGAGTACATTCCCTTCAACAAAAAATTGTCGTAATTATAAGAAAAGTACACAAACATATCAAATGGGTCGGATTTCTTAATAGGCTTTCATCAAAATAAGCTACCATCCTATTAGCAGCAATGTCCAAAAAAATGATTACTTTTTATTTTTAGCAAATAATTCTTCGAAAAATATTCAAAGAAAATTTTTTCTAATATTTAGGAAAGGATAAAATACTGTAGAAAAGTATTTACAAAATTGAGGCAAGGTACAATTGGCTTGGACAAATAGAATTTGAAATCCTATTTTCCTCCAAACAATTCCTAGCACCCAATAAAGACTGATTGTTTCGCAAACACCTGATATATACAAATGGAGAAAAAACAAAGAGATGGAAAAGGAAGATTCCATAATTTGGTTATTCTCAAACTTGATGAACCAAGTGTTTCATCCATAGAACAATTCCCCAGTGGACTTGAATTTTCTCTCTCTCTCAACAAATGCGTCCAATTGCCGCTTTCTCCCTCCCTTTCACTCTGTCTCCCTCTCAAGTATTATCAATTATTCAAGAAATTCATGACTCAATAATTTGAACTGGACAAATGAAATCATGTACAAAGTGAAGAGGTGAGTAAGACTAAGAGGAGGATGTTCCCTTGAAAAGGCATACACACCCTTGCGTTACTCCTTCCCTTTTAGCCATGCTTAGACTCATGCAGATGCCAAAAGACACAACAAGAAATCGACATGGACAAAGACGGGAATATTTTCCAGTGAGAGAGACATATATATGTGTACACATATATACACACAGAGGGAGAGAAAAGAGACAGAAAAGAGGAGAATAGAGAGAATGGGAAAAGGAACGAGGAGTGAAGAGACGAGACAAAAACGGAGTACAGTCAAAATGAGAATTATCGATCCGAAAATAGGTACATGCATACAAAACCCTAACATCCAATGGAATAAGAAAATATCCGCCACGGAACTATCACTGCTCCTCCTGCTGCTACAACGGCTAAGCTCTTACATTCTCATACTTTTTTCCCTTTCTCTTTCCATCTAAATTCAAGTCCATATTACTCCAACTGCAATACGTTCAAACGCACCGATTTCTTTTTTTCTCTTTCCCTCCCTCTTACTTTCTTTCCTCCTTTCTCCATCCACATCTTCTCCTTTAGAAAAGAGAGAGAGAGAAAGAGAAAAGAATGGAGGCATGGAACTCCGAGGAAAGAAAATGATCAATGCAATAGAAATTGTTTCCACATCCCATGGCCAATACTTGACGCTCAAGCTGTATCCACATTCTACCTTCTTTTTTACTTTCCAACTTCCCTTTCATTAAAAAAACACATACAGCTTCTCTCTCACCCTCACACAAACATTCTTTCACTCTTTTGCACATCCTCAAACAAATAACACACACAATACACAAAATTTTAAATTTACAGCTCCCTCATCTTCTTTTTCTCTTGTACCATTATTAGCCCTCCACACAGACACACACACAAACACCGTACTTTATACATGTGTAGTTTGAATTAAGGCAATTTTTTCACTCTCTCAACTCTGAGATAAAAAAAAATAGAGAGGATAAATATATAGGAAACTAACCAGTAACTTTATTAAAGTATACAGAGAGAGAGGGAGAAAGTTGGGACAGAGAGAAAGTAGAAGAGAAAGAAGAGAGAAAAAACGAAGAATCTGAACGGTTGATGGGCTTATAGACAATCTTTTAAACAACTCAAACTTCCTCGACATGCTGCTATAATTGAATCAAGTCGCATTTAAGTTTTTAATCGTGTTTGTCTTGTTTCATTTTTGTTGAGAGGAGGGAACAAGTGACTCGAGGATGCCAAGGGCTAAAAACTTTTCCCAAACTAAAAGTGCCATCTCTTCTACATGTGTGTACATACATATACATAGTACGCGTTCTGAAGGGGAAAAGCTTCCTCCTACTCATTTCTTCCTTCCTTTCCCTTGTCTTCAGACAAAAATCAAAATGACGACAAAAACACCCTGAACTTGATGTCACCGTCACCATCAACTTTCTCATCCTTTCCGGACGACACAAGAGAGAGAGTGAGTGAGGGTATTCTTCAACTTTTCGCACAAACTAAACTTATCCCACGACATAATGTCAAAATAAAATTTTAATGAGGAGACAACGTCAGTCAACCTTCCTCCCCGTAGACTCGAGCCTTCATGTTTTTTTCCCTCTTCATAATTTCATTAACTTCAGTCCTCATTAATTTCAACTCAATTAAACTTTGAATACTTAAATCGCCTCCCCCTCCTCTCACTCTCTCTCTGTCGTCCTCCCCCGTTAATAATTATCCAGGCATTTTAGTCTAGTCAAACAAAGCAAAAAGGAGGATAAAAAATTTACTCATTGTTTCCCCTGTGTTTGCAAAAGAGTAATTAGTCCATCATACTCTCACTTCTGAATGGCATAACTTCACATTGTCAAAATAGACATGTGATTTTTCCCTCTATAGAAAAAATTCACATCATTCATCTTGTTTTTTTTAAAAGAGGAAAAACAATGTGAAAATTTTGAATAATTTGCATGAACATCCTTCCCTCCTAGAGATAATATATTGATGGACAAATATCTCCAAAATAATGTTTGAACATGGGAAAAGATCTCTGAAAAAGTTTCTTCCAGACTACACATGACATGGTCTAGTCCTTCCATCCTCTCTCTCTCTCTCTTTTCCCCTGTACATAATCACAAGTTGTGACGGGGGGAGGGAGAGGAAGAGGAGGATTTTATTGAAAATCTAGTCATGCAGAAAATCGCTCTCGACGTGACCAATTCAAATTCAACTGAACTCTTAACTGAAGGTGTCAACTCCTTAACACTTGTAAATTCATCATCTCTGCCTCACATCAAATCACTCCATCTTGTCCCGTTTTCCTCACTCCTTTTTTTATTTGCCCTCCCAACCATGTACAAAAACAGTTTCCCTTCCACACACACACTCACTCACTCTCTCTCTCTGCGTATATATAGACCAGTCCGTCCTCCAATATTTTATCCTATCATCCAGAAAGCTTTGGCATAAATTTCCGTACATTGCCTGAGACTTTACTATAACTTCTTAATTTCTTGTCTCCACTAATTATGTGTATTTTCCGACAACTTCTTGTCTTTTCTCCTTCTCATTCTCCCGCTCTCTCTCTCTCTCTCTCGCACACACACATTCCCTTTTATCTTGGCCTTCCTTCTTCCTACCAAACACTCTCACCCTCTCTCCCTTTTCCGTCTCCTTGTGTGTGTCTCTCTCTTTTGCCTTTTGCACTAAGCCGGAAAAGCTGTTGCTTTGAAAAACTATCACGTAAATAAATCTGATTTATGGCACGGGCAAAGTAAGGAGTAGGATAAATTACGTTTACCAACGCCATGCGCTAATTTCAATTTTAACCTGCAATGTAGCCCCCCATTTTACGCAGTATCTTACTGCAGCATTTTATAAGATACAGCATTTTTCCACACACAAAAAAACTCTCCCTTTGTGTACGTACAGACTTAATGTGCACGCAAGAAATTGTATATTAATATCCTTATGTTCCCTCCCCAAAATTTTAAATACCATTTCAAAAAAAACTGTTGTTCTTTGTACTTTATACACCAAACTCTCATTTCACCCTTTTAAAATCAGCCATTCTTTATTCAAATAATTGTACATCATCTGCAAGATAGCATACACATACACAGTGGTTACAACAACACATGAAAGAATCACAGTGTGTAGTCCGCTGATATACAAATGACCAGGATCCACAACAAAATAATGATAATTTAAAAGTATTTTGAAAGGGGACAAAGGATGATTATCCAATAGTTTAGTATGGCCCATGTAGATGGACCTTGATGATAAAGTTTATATGGGATCATATAAATTGTTGTGTGTATGTGTGTGTGGTTGGTTTGGACATCTTAGGAACCTATATGCACCAACAACACAGGCACCAACTACATGGAGCCTTATGGCTCATAAGGCCCAAAGTTGTTGGTGGTACCCATGTAGTTGGTACCTATG
>WJFB01001550.1:0-29595 GCA_009870185.1 Pygmarrhopalites habei | reverse complement strand
ATTTTTTAGTTGTCTATTAATAACTTTGAGTGTAGGGGTTGTCATGTGTCGAAACCCTGTTGATGACATGGGCACATGGATATCTTAATTCTGTAAAATAAAGAAGTCAAAATACCCAGGGGTATTCTAAGAATTACGAAAAATGGGGGTGGCCTTATAATTTACTTACATACTGTATACAGATAAAAAGCAACACACACGAAGCGAAGGGGATAGATAACGGTAAGAAAAATGAGCATTTTGATGTTATTGGATCACACTTTGGGTGTGTCATTTATTTGCACAGGTTAATGTTACATCTCGCGCGCCCTTCCCCTCTCCTCCCTCCTCTCTCTCTCCACACACACACACGTTCTGTCCTGTTCCGATAAAAAACTCCTGGCCACGTTCATCTGTGTGTTGACACAACCAGACTCCCTCACACTCTTTCCAAACTTTACTTTGTGTGTGTGTGTGTGTGTCTCTCTCTCTCTTTGTTTGTGTTGGCTCTCCGCTCTGAGATATAGACATGGCATGAGGCTAATGGTTGAAAGTGTATTAAATTGACAAGTGGTCACTCCACTGTACGTACATCATCCCACAGACACACACAGGCAGGACACAGCAGAAGAAGAAGAGAAAGTGGGGTATTGGATGTCCAAATATTAATGTAGCCACGGATTAAATCTCCCCCCGTCACGCCAGCCCCTACTCCTTCCATACTGTGCTGTGGTGAATGTGTGTGTCCTCTCTCTCCCGTCAAAAATGGAGTGGAGGCACAAACACACACACACACACACAAGAGAGAGAGTTCCGGGGTGACACATGCAATGCTCTCCGCATCCCATCCACTCTTTTTTTCTACAATCCACTGTCCACACACACACGCTCACACTATCACAAGGGAAAGGGGAGGTGGATGAGGCTGCGGGTATTTCGGACAGTTGATGGTGTCAATAGACAAGACAAACAGTAATTAATCCCTCACAGCCAGGGAAGAAGGAAAGACTAGAGCGGCATGGTGGATGAGGAGGGAGGGAGTGATAACCGATAAGTCTCGGGACACAACTCACCACCTCAAAAACCCTTTTTGTTTACCATTACCGTCCTCCCCTCTCCCCTCCTCCTCCGTCAAACCACCAGCTGCTCTTTATCCTCCAGTTTCAAAATAAATAAATAGAAAAATGTACATTTGAAAGCTCATGCTGAGACAGTTTATTTTAACTCTATCGTACCGTACTCTCTCAATTACAATCCGTTCAGGGGTTCATTAAAAAGACCCATTCAATAATATTGTATTGTAGAAAATTAGAACTAAGTGGGATTCCAATTTAGCTGTAATTATTAATCCGCATTTATCCATTACATCGAGAGAAAGAGAGAAAAGATGGACATTTTGCTGTGGGAATATTTCAATAAAAAGCCACCAGATTATGTGGGCATACAAAAAAATGATTTAATAAAATTCGAAATTCATTGGAATAATTTTTGAACTGAATTTTTTGAAGTACGTTTTTTGCTGTCTAGTACTTCAGTATTTTTTGGAATGGGGAAAGTCACAAAATTTCTGTTATTCTACATTCTAACGGAGTTTCTTTAAACAAAATGCGCCAGAAATGGTAATTAATGCTCTACTTATTTACTTCCAATGTAATTCCTTCACAGTTCAACCATGACTATTAAAATGAGTGTGATTAGTAACCTCGTCACGGAAATTTATGACTGAACACGACATAAGGCCTGACACAGACGGAACCGAGTCAACCTCTTCTTGTTCTCATCCTCAAATCCCCCGTGTTTTTCCCTAGTCACTACGATATGACACAATAATGTGTGTATCTGTGCGTGTGTGTGTGCAAGTGTGTGCTATTAATGCGAAGTCAGACTCCCAGCTTTATCTCTTTATTAGAGGTTGGGGGGGCCGGAGGAAGATAAAAATGTATTGTGGAGAGAGAGAGAAAGTGAAAGTGGAGTTGACTTGAAAATTTTATGGAGGAGGGAGAGAGAGAGAGTATTTGAATTAAAATATTGACAAACCAAGTTGAAACTTGAAGGGATGGAAAAGGTTCTCTCTCTCTGTTATTGACAATTCGTCAGGTTGAAGTGGCAGGGAATTTTGAACGGAGGGGAAGGTGTTTCCGCCTGAAATAACATGCAACCACCTCTCTCCATCTCCCTCATACACACACTCTCTCTCTCTGTTGTATAAGCAATGCTGATTAGTAAAACTTCCATTGTGTATTTACTCTGTGTGTGTGTGTGTTGTGAATGTGTGGGTGAGTCTGAAAAGTCATGATCATGTTGAAACTGTTTTTGTCTACATGTTTTATTTTTGTTTGGGCTTTTTGAAATTGATACTCGGAGGGAAAGGAAAACCAACTTTCTCCTTGTCACACAACTCCTCTCTCTCTCTCTCTCCATGCCATGCTATTGCCATGCTGGAGGCGACACACAAACATACACACAATAGGGAAAATTTCAACTCTGTAAATACACACCACCAGAACACAATACACAACGTCTGCTCCTAGAATACAACACACAAAACACACACACACACACACAACCCCATGAATTCGGATCAACAGTCAAACTCCACTTCATCGCGCTCTCCTCTTGTTTCCCAGAAATATCATTTTACAGTCGTAATATAAATCCAGGGATTTTTACTTTGTCCTTTTTCTACTTTGAAACCCTAAACTTCCATTAGATTTTACCACCGTTATATATAACTGCAGTTATAAGAATAAACAAAAAAATTTGAATTGTCATCTGGAATATTAAAATGAATTTTTTTTATTTCAAAATTCGATTTATTTTAATCAAATATGCTTTAAAATTTTATTTTTACTTTCTCCCGCTCTCTCTCTCTCTCACTCTCTAACCCTCATCCGGTTTGACGGTAGGAACGTGCAGTGTATGCACATGGAGAGGAGAGAAAAAGAAACTATGAATTTGATGAGTGGTTCCGAGGCTGGAAGAGAAAGTTTTCAAAACTTTCTTCTTCCTCCCAACCTCCACAGCCGTCCAAAAACATAGTTAGCTATGAGGATGGGGATGTGTGTGTGTGTGTGTTTTTGGGAGTACTCTACCCATGTTCTGTTGACAAATATTAATGTTAACTGGAAGCAAGTACAAAGTTGCTTCCATGTTCCCCTTCCTCGTTCTCTTTCTCTCTCTCCTCCTTCTCCTCTATATTTCACTCCGAGTCAATGGATTGACAAAGATTCTCCCTATTCGAAAACTCCCGTCTTTTTCCCTTCCTTCGCCTCTCCCCTTTTCTCGTCTACAAGGAGTAAAGTCAACGAGACAAGTCGTAGACAGGATGGAACTTGCCAAAGCCACAATTCATACTCACAATTCAGCTTCTCCCTCTTTATGCTTTCCCCCATAATTTATATGTTTAGCTTTTTACTAAAAATTTCGGGCCATTGACATTCCTCGATAGTTTAAGCCCAACCCAACCCCCACCACACAGACACACTGTGTGTGCTGTGTACTGAAAAGATGATGATAGAGACCAGGGGGGTTAAGCAATGAGGGAGAGGAGAGAAAGTGGGGAAGGAGGAGGAAATGGGGAAAAATTTAAATGTGGGCCAAAAAAATCCGACTAGGGAATCATCATCTGTATTTTCCTGAGCCTCCTCCTCCGCTCCCGCTGCCGCTTTTTTATAAGAAATGAGCGGATCAAAAAGAAGAGGAAAGGAGGAGAGTTCTTAAATCCGCTGGCGGCGAACGGCGGCTTTAGTGAAAGTAAGAAGAGGAGAGCGGAAGAGAAGGGAGAGAGTTGGGGGTAAAGGCATTGTGTACGGAAATGAGAGTTGAGGCTTGAAGGATGGATTGAAGGGATGGAGAAAGACAAAGTCATCTTGGATGTAATCGCTTGACTAAATGAGGTTGTATAACGATAAAAACAACTTGAAAGAATATACTACACTTTTTCCCTCTCCCTTTCTCTGCTTAGGAGAGAGAGAATGGAAAATATTCTCAAGGAATTTCTTAACCAGCCTTCCCTCTTTCTCTTTTCTTTTGAAGAGGAGAAAGCGTCTTCTTCATGGACAATCTTAAGAGTCTATGCATACAAAATGTTTCCCATGGCTATTCAATTTCACTGTAATTTATCAGACAATTCCTTAAACCCTCCATTCATTCCCTCTGTCTATAGTCGTCGTGTGTGTGTGTACGTGTCTATGAGTGGGTATATACTATATAGTATACTATATACTCCAATTCATGAGAGAATTTTCTTTAGGGGAGAAAGAATCAGCTTATCTCTTACCTTTTTCCTCTCTCCCTCTTCTCTAATAGCCTCTATTATCCCCTCCTCTCTCTTTCTCTCGGAGTATGGGTGTGTGTGTGTCTTTTCTTTTCGCACTCTCAAATGACAATCAAAATCCAATGCCATTTTAATACAAATTTAATCCTCCTTCTAAGCCGGCTTAAAGATTAACCACGTCAAAATTTTGAAGGGCTATCGTAACCCTCCCTGTCGCTTTGAAGGGGAGAAGTGTGTGCCTAGAGAGATAAATGTACATGTATATATAGTCATGGTTTTCAAGTAATGATCGCCTTCATGCGTGTGTGCGTATGTGTGTGTGACATTTAAGCTGAGGTGGAGGACTGACAGTGTCAATGTGACAGCTGGGATCATTAGGATTTTTAATTGATTAAACATTCATTATTCTGTTCTCGCTCTCTCTCTCGCTTTCACTTTCTTCTTATTTGTGTGTAAGTGTGCAACTGTGCATGTTCAATGGAGGGAACCCCGATTAGAGAATTTAGGAGTGAAAGCGGGAGGGAAGGAATTTTGTGTTGTCAGCACACCAGGAGGATGAGGAGGAGGACCGTAAGCTGAGACTCTTGTCTTGGGAAATGAGGCATGCCATCCCACAATGTTGAAAAGAAGAGAAGGGAGAAGCTACGCTTTAATGTGTTTTGCATTTAAAATGTTGCCATTTTTATTATTAAGATAGACTCTTTTTCTCCATTCTCTCTCTTCGCTCTCTTTCTAGCACTCTGTATCTATGAAACCATCTTTTTCTAGCCACACAAACCATCATAATTTTTTTCCACAGAGACAGAGAGAGAGAAGCAAATAAAATGTGGGGAGGGAATAAGAAGAAGACAAGCTCTGGCTATCTTTTTCTTTTCTCTCTCTCTCTCTTTTATGTATGTATCATACACACACACACTCACTCTCTCATGGATGTAAGATAGTATGTTTAGAGAAATGGTCAAAGTTTTCCTCATTGAAACTTACTCTTCGTGTATCTCTCATTTCTTATTCTTTTTCCCCCTGTTATGACCAACTTTCACCCACACACTCTTCTCCCCCTTCCTTCTTATTAAATACAATGTTCTTTCTCCTTTCTGGAGAGAGGACGTCCCAACACACAAAAAATTTGGGAAGAACAAGAAGCAGGAGCCGTCTGTTGCTGTTGCTACGGTGAAAAGGGGGACCCCAAAAAGAAGAAGAGAGAGAAAGCTGGTGATAAGCTTATGGTGAAGAAACGAGGAGTGGGAGAAATAAAACATGACACTCTCTCTCCCTCCTGCCCAAACTAGGGAAAAGACTCTCTCTCTCCCTCCAAATACACACACACAGGGAGAGAGAAGAGTGTGTATGAGAAATTATATTTTTACAAGCCACAAAATAGCCGCACGCAGAATCTTTCTCTACTTTCTCCTTCTTATTTTTTTTTATTAAATTACTTTATTACTCCGACCGTCCCCCGTCTTTTCTCTTCCCTCTTCTCGTTTTTCCTCTTCCTTTCCTGGTTCTGGTGAAAGGGGAGAGAGCGTAAAGTTTAAAATAAAATACGACCTTCCTCCTCCTCCCGGCCCATGTATCTCGGGTCGGTGATGTTGAGTCGGTCGGAATTTTAGGGGAAACATCTGCATTCCCAGTCCTGTCCACCGTCACACACACTCACACACCAGCAAACTCAGAAAGAGGGCCATGGAAAATGGAAAAAGGAATGGAAATGAATCAAATGAAAAGTTGTGAGGGCTTGAGAGAGGAAGAGGTAGGGATGCTGTGAAAATTCAGGCCAAAATATTCTGCCACGTCCAACCAGCTATACATAAATCCATCAAGGAGGAGGAGAGAGGAAGAAACAACAGCACAAGAAGGAGAGAGTGTGAATTAACAAGCTCCACCTCCACCTCCTATTCCTTTATGTACAAAGCATACAAAAAAATATCTGTTTTTTTCTCAAAGCATGGCTTTGACAAACTAAACTAATTCATACTGGGTCGTGTCTGTGTGTCGTGAAAAGAAGGGGAAAGAAAAGCGGAGGATGCTCCTTGATTTCTGAATGGACGTCGACTATGTGTTTGTATGTGTGGGAGAAAGAGATTGAGAGAAAAGCTGTCCTTTCACCTGGTCCTTCGCAAGAAATTAAATCAAGACACAGAAATTGTGAATAGACGAGCACAGAGAGAGGAAAGAGAAAAAGAGAGGCTCGCTCAGAGTACCAAATTTTGGGAATTAAGTTGATTGTGAAGATCCACGGGATTGGAAATTAGGAAAGCAAGGGCCAGACTCGAATCGAATTAAAGAAAATATAAGGAAAAGCACATTGAGTTGTGTTAACGTGGATAATCAAAATTCGGTTATTGTTAACTGTGTTAACTGTGTGCAGGTAGATATAATTAAAAATGGGGTGATTTTTAATTTCATCAAGTGCAGAAATTAACTACAATAACATAGCCGCACTTTTTCAAACAGTTTTTCACAGAAAAATGTCATGTTCAGTAAAAGTCTTTAAAAATCGGTATTCACATTCTGTATTTGTAGTGAACTTACCTTTAACGAGGAGAACGAGACAGAAGAATAAAGCATGGAATCTCATCATGACTCCTCTTCGGAATCCTCCTCAAGGATGCTAAACTTCACTTTTTAAATTTATTATTGTAAAAATATTGTCAGTAATCTTGATAATGACGTAGAAGACGAAGAGACAGCACAATACAGTATCCTGGTATTTTTATTTTACAAGATTTTCAATATTTTTATTTGTAGAACAACGACTACAACAGCTAAATTTGTTTACACAGTCTTCATTTAAAAAATTGTTACATTAAAATGTTGACAAGAACTAATTTGCCAAATAACTTTCTTATTTTTCTAGTATTTCAAAACTCACAACATTTATGCATGTGTAAAAATTCAATTGAAAGTCCTGATTATTTCTGTTCTTCTCATTTTGCTAGTCCACATTGACAAAATTCTCCCTGACTGTGGGAGCCACTAATCTTCCATTTTTTGTCCAAAAATTCCAATAATTTACGTTGAACTTACATTGAATTTCAGTCACATTACACAATTTGAAAACAAGTATATTTCTTCAAAATTTAAAAATGGAACTAATTAACCCACTTATCCAACTAGCCCCACTTCGCACACATGTTTACAAAATAATGAAATTTTTAATGAGAACTTTCAATCTGTGAGAACTAAAAATTTCCATTTTGTAATTTCTTAGAAAAAGAGGATTTTCATCCCAGTCAACTTTCTCTTTTCATCTCCCGGTTAGGATTCCCAGTACAAAAAAAACTCAAGTCACGAATCTCACTGCATAAAAGGACTCCCTCTTTCACTCATACTGACGAGGACACTGAAAATCCACATTTTTGGAGGTTTAATGAATCCTTTTTCTAAAGATTTCACATAACGTGGCTCTGGCACACACACAGCTGCAGGGAGCACATGTCTCTCTTTCCTTCCCTCTCCGCTCTCGCATGTTGAGTGGTGGGGAGTCAGCATGGAACTGGTGGCCCTCATCCCTTTCCCGATGAACGACATCCAGAGAAACTGTGTGGAAAACATTGAGTGCATGCGGCCTACACTCACACATACATCCCACTATCAGAAGCAGCTCTCTCTTTCATGCCAATGGCTTGGAGAAGCACACAGAGAGAGGATAGCCGGAGAAACGGAGTTCAGTTTCCCTTGGAAATACAATGGGAATTGAAATGAAACAAGCTTTCATCTTCCCTTGTGCAAATGATAGTCTCTATCATGGACTGTGTGTGTGTGGAAGGGTATAAGGTTTTATAAGAGACGAAAGAGGATATCTTTCTCTTAATTTACCAATTCTCTTCCTCCTTCCCTTTACGCCCTATTAGAGCCACCCGCAGATCTACAAATCCACTTTATTATCCTCCTGTCCACTTTTTGTCCCTCCCCTTTCTCTCTCTCTTTCTCTCTCTCTCTGTCTCTTTCTTCACTCATTATGATTTTGGGCGGAAATTCCGCCGCCCAACTTTATCCTTCCATTCAAATCCAATGTAAATTCTAACAACCAAAACTGCTCTCCAACACTACACAGACTGACTGAACTGTGTGGTACAACTCAGCTCAACTTTCCCCACTTTCTCTAGGGGAAGAAGAGCGAAAGTGAAGCTTAAAAATAAGAAACAATTCCAACACTCTCTCTCTCCCTCTTTTCCCCTCTTGTTCCGTCTCCTTGTCATGAGGAGTCTCGGAAATTTCAAATTGAACCCTCTTTAAATTCCCCGAGACTAAGACAAAAGTCTCTGCTTTCTTTCTATCTCTCTCTACTTTGGGAAAGGATGGGAGTGAGTGTGTGTGTTGTGTGTATGGCTTTTCCCTCGACTCATCCGGTCAGAGTATAAAAAAGTGTCTAGATTCCCTGCACTTATCACAAGAGAGAGAGAAAGTCAAGACAGGAGGGAAGAGGAGGAGGAGGGACTTTTCAAATTTGTTTGACATGTCAAAATCCGGCTCATTCAGCTTGATGCAAGTCAGATGAAGGCATAAAAAGAGATGAGACACACACATCCTCTCTCACACAGGCACACACACAGGGAGATGAGGGAAGGATGAGTGGAAATGGAATTCTCTGTTAAATGAAGGGAGGGTTGCACAGTTGTGGTGATTCCAGGGCGTAATACTATGTAATGGAATGTCCTCTCGACAGTGTATCCTTGACACCATCCTTTCCCTCCGCATCCCATCTCTCCATGAAGGGTGAAAGGAGGAGGAGGAGAAGAAAATTTTATTTTTGAAGGTAGAAAAATAAAAGTCAAAGTGAAATCACAAACTCAAGGAGGAGGAGGAGAAAGTGGTAGAAAAAAAGCTCGGGATGAAAACTATAGCAGCCTCGTTCCAAAAAACGGCTTTTTTCTGTATCTCTCTCTCTTTCTGTGTGATGTGTGTGTGTATGGGATGGTTTGGAGGTGACGGTGAGAGTCGCACTTGTCCACTCATGCAGTCAGACAGTGGTGTGTATGTGTGGGGGAGAGGAAGACTGACACTTTCTCCATCTTAAGTTGACAGGGGATTTGTGGGCTAAGAAATTTCTTGAATGTTGGAACACTCACATAAGACACAAGCACACACGCACACACACAGCCTACATCCACTACAGACAGACATGTAAGACTTTCTCTCTATGATATAGAATATGGTGTGGCACTGCAGATTCTTCACTTTACATTTCTAAATTTCCCTCAGCCACAGTCTCAGCTCTCTGCTTTCTCCCTTATGTCTCTAGCATATCTCTTTCTCAATACAGAAAATCAATTTTCTGTGTACAAGTCCTGACTTTTGGTTTACGACTATTTGCCCTCTTTCCCTCTCTTCGTGTGTGCTTCGTGTGTGTGTGTAGCAGCTCTTAAATTTTTGAAGAATTTCCTCTACCAACTCGGCAACTCGACTCTCAACTTTCTCTCTTTTCCGACTGTTAATATTCTCAAAAAACAAAAAATTCATTCATTCCTCCAGCTTTCAGCTTTCAGCTGAAAAGCTGCATGTCTCCTTGCCCTCTCCCTGTGTACGCGTGTGTGTGTCAGACAGGGTTTTCTCCAAGTTTTTGTTGTAAACGCAGAGAGAGAGAGAATGAGAGAGTAAATATTTCTCTTTTCCCAACCAAAATTATTTACTTAAAATAAAGTTCAGCTTGTTGGAATTGTGGCTTTGATCCATCCACCCTCTTTTGAAATTGAAGCACATACAAACACACGTGAGTCTCTCTTTTCCCTCCTGTGTGTGTGTTGAAGTGAGGGAGTCGAGACTTGTTAAAAAATTTGTAAAATTTTCAAGAAGGTTCGAGTAAAAGAGAAAGCAACGCGAACGGGGAAGGAGGGAAACGCCGTCCCAGTCCCATGGGTTTTATTTGGAATGATGGAAATGGGACTGAGGGGAAGGATTTTGTATGTGTATGTGACGGCTTTGTTACCTTGGGACTAGCACAGGGTCGTTAGTAGGAGGAGTGAGGAAAAAAACGAGTCGCCAAATTTCAACGGTGAGAGAAGAGAAGGAGAGTCAAGTTTTTTTCTCTTCTCGGTGGTAGTGGTGAGAGTCGTCTCATTAAATGGGGAGAGACCGGAGAGAGAAAGCAAGGGGAAAGAAGGGAGGGAACTGTTTGGGTAGAGGAAAAAATCGACCAACAATCTCATTATCTTGATATTCTTCCTCCTCCTTTATTCCACGACATTTACCTCAACAGCACGTTCCTCCACACACAACTCCAAAACCACATAGTCACCACCATCCTTTCACTTCATAGTCTCTTGTGTCTGTGGCTTCTTGTGTAGTTGTAGTAGTCATGTTGGTGACTTTCCCTCTTCCTCTCCTCCGCATCCAAAATATTTTCTTTACATAATAATCCACTCTTCCTCCTCCTCCTCCTCCTTCTTCTTTTTATCTCATCTTTCTATTTTTTGATATCCTCTGGAATTTGCATCCACATTTTTGTATTGCAGACGTGCAGGACAATCAAGTCCCGAACTGTCCTATCGGAGTGGCGGAAGAAACAAGTTTAAATATAATTCTTAACGTTACTTTCATTTTCTGTAGTGAAGTTAAAATTATTTGCAACGAGTGTCGTACTAATACAGTTTGCAGTGAAAGTCCATAGTCAAAAGTCAGTTTGACTTGGACTGAATTTAGCTTTGTTGACGTTGGGACATTTAATCGTCAAAATTTAGTATTAATTAAAAGTCTTTGATTAATTTTAATATTTTAGAAATTATAGGAAACTTGAATTTGATAGGAAGGTGCTAATTTCCATAAATTTTCGATAATTAAAAGTCATCCATTTCCTTTCCCTCCCTTAAAGATTACGGTTCAAAAAACATTTTTGTTGACTTCTCTAAATATTAATCTCCAGAAGAGATTCAAAATTCCTTTCTTTCCATTTCAAAATAATATTATTGGACAGAATTCAAGTATAATGACCTCCTGACGACCCAGCCGGAAATAATTTGGTTCTAGAATTAAACGTTAAGTTGAGAGGATTTGGAGAATTTTGTAGAAATTAGACATTGGAATTTTGCGTGGAGTAATTTGTTGTTTTATGCTCTTTTTATTGTGTGTGTGTTTGGGTGAGAGAGCGAGAGAGAGAACACACACGCACAAGGAACTCTGTTACTGAGAAGGAGAAGGGACTATTGATTGTGATATTCCTGGCTCATCTCCTGTTTGCATACAGAGAGAGAGGTCGGCATCAAGTCCACAGACAAACACCAGCTCAACTTTTTCATAGGTACTCCTGTACACAGTACACATAAACAGAGGGACACACACACACACACAAAGAGGGGGGGTGGGGGGTGGAATGGCTGAAAGGCAGAGACGGCAAAGGATTTTGTGCTGGGTGCTGGGTGACAATCTCATCAGGCATGATAATCAAATGCTAATGAGGTATGCGGTAAAGCGGCCTCCCTCTTCTCTCCTTTCATCTTCCATCTGGTTGAGATGAAACTGCGGCTTTTCCTCTCAGTCCCCAAAGAGAGTGAAAGTGGAGAAAGAAGAGGAGGAGGAGGAAGCGGGGAATAGGCTGTGGGTGTGATTAGTCATTGGTCTGAGGCGAGACTCTCTTTTTTCCCTCCCTTCCCACAAACTACAAACTGCAAACTCTCTCTCTCTCTCTCTCTCTGTGTGCGTACATGTGTGTGTGTGTCAAACTCGCGAATTTTACTAATTAAAACAAAAACAAGGATGCATTTCTTCTAATTGAATTTTCTTCTTTACACACACAAAAACCACAGAAGGGTGGGAACTTTCAAAATATGCAAGCTGTTCCAAGTGATGAAATCACCTCTGGAAAAAACTTGGACACTTTGCATAAGGAAATCTTTGACCTCCTCCACCCTCCTCCCTTTTTGAGTGTGTCTATCGAGTATCGACTGTGAACAGTCAGTCAACCACTTTGCGAAAAAAGAGAGCAGGGTGTGTGCGTGTGTGGAGATGGAGATGTGGTGTCATTGGGTTTATTGGAAAGAGCAGCGGGAGATGGGTTGAGAAATGGATGGGTCAAAGTGGAAAATGGCAGGAGGAACCACATGGCCAATCCGATCCATATATTTGTCATGTGAACGTATCCTGGCCACTTATTTAGCCCGTCAATTTTTTTCTTTCTCTACTTTCTCTTTTACTTTTTATTCTACTACAGAGAGAGAGAGAAAGGGAAAGTTGAATGGAGAAGCGGAGAAGGGTCCTTTTATGAGGGAGCATTGTGCATTGTACTGCTTTTGATTGTGTCATGGTCATTCATCATCCAGCCAATTTGAGCCTCCCGCACCCACACACACACACAACTCTTTTATATGGTATGGTATGGAATGGGTGAGAGAGAGGAGCAAAAAGGAGTAGGCCACTGGGTTCTTGTATTCTATTCTATGGAGGATGGGACACAGTGTGATTTCTGCCTATCAAAGGATATGGAAAAAATGACCCGGAATTTTCCAAACACACACACGCTCTCTCTTTTCCTCAAGGGTGACTGTGGCTGTTGGCAGTGACTAATACCCGTCGTTTTTCTTGAGATGGAACGATGGGGTGAAAACTGGTCGTTGCTGGGGACGTTGCTGAGGTCTGTGTGGAGAGGAAGAAGAAAGAAGGAAAATCCTCATTTCCCCCGCTGTGGAGAAAGAAGAGTATGAAAATATGAAAAAAAAAGAATTAGCATAAGTTTTCTTTGTAGATGACGGAGGGAAGGGGAAATGGCGGAAGATGACAATGTCAATGGGAAGGAGGACAAAAGGAAAGTGAGGGGCACAGTCAAAAGTCGTTATGGTGAAAGTGTATCCTTTTCCGGGGAGGAAAGGAGAAATCAAATTGCAATCAATAAAACTATTCTTGGACGGAAACGGAGGAAGGGTAAGGCTGGCAGCTGTCACTCAGGAATGGGTTCATCCCTCTCCGAATTTGACATTATTTTCTCCCTGGTTTTTTTCTGGAAGTTCTACAAAAAGAGGACAGGAAAAAGACGTGTTGCACGTTCTCCTCGGGAATTTTTAATTGTTCTATTACAGTCCCCAATTTAATTACATTTTGAAAATGTCGGACTGACTAATAAAGGCTCAAAAAAGAAATGTATAAATTTAGAGTCAGGAAAATAACGACTACTCAGATTTATGATCACAACTAAATTTTAAATAGGATTTGAAATGAAACTTCAAAATTTAACTGTAAAATATCACGTTGTATTCCAGTACATCCACTTTCACTCTCACAAAAAAGTCCATTCCACTTCCCTCCTGACTTGCTTTCCCCATTCTCTTTTTTCACTTTCCCCATGAAATCCAAGTGGAAAGAATTCTGACAATAGAACGACTAAGAAAGAAGCAGAGAATGAAGCGAGGGAGAACTGAAGGGAATTTGCCTGTATGTCTGGTCATTACTCAAAAAAGTTGGCCCTTCAAAAATCCAAATGGAATTCAAGCTGAGGAAGAGTGAAAAGTATGGAGTGTGATGTGTGTGTGTCATCTCCTCCTCCTCTGTTTCTTCCCTTCCTTTCTTTCCTCTGTTTACTCAGAGGGTTTTAGGGGCTGTGTGTGTCCTGGAAGAAAGTCATGAGGATGCAGTAGCAGCTAATCTTTGATCTACTTAAACAAGAACAAGTTCCTCCTCCTCTCTCTTCCTTCCCTTGACACTCTATCATAAATCATCCTCCTTCCTCCCCATCTCCTTGTCTCTCCTTTGACATCCAGATCTTCTCTGTACACCCGCTGCCACCAGCACCAGAACAGAAACCAGCCTCAGCAGCTGAGTCTCGTCTCGTCAAAGAAGAAAAAACAAGAGCAAACAAAAATGGTCTTCACTCTCAACTTTAAATCTTCAACACAAGACACAATACAGCCTAGGAGAGTCCAGGTAAAAAAACTCTGCAATTGTGGTGACAGGGAATTGTTTCCAGAAACTTTAACAATGTTTTTGAAAACTTTAAATAATTTTTGGAAACAAATTTGTCCACTTCAAACTGAATAAATTTGAAGACAATTGAATAGAGAGATCCGAAACTAAAATTTCAAATTGCAAACTTCCTGCTTTCCATTTCTTCCCTCTCTCAAATAAGTGCATAAGATAGAGGGTGAAAGTGTGTGTGTGTGTCCTGTTCCTTGTTTCAATTTGCACGCTTTAATCACGAAGGAATTTAATTATGGTCCCATTGTTCCTTTCCGTCGACGCCAGGAGAGAAGGAGTACATTGTTTTACAGAGAAAGAGAGAGAGACACCCTCAGACTCCTTTAGAAAATAGAGAGAAAGTAGAGAGTAGAGAGGAGGCTTCTAGGGAATCAGAAATTCAGAATTTGTGATAGATTCCCTTGAATCACATTCACAATCTCCACTTGCTCCCCACTTCATACGCCTCTTCCTTCCATTGACATGGGGGCATTGACTGGAGGAGCCTCTTCGTCCTCATTCCCTCCTACAACATCAACATTGACAAGAACAACTCAATTCATCATTTAATTATGAAGCTTCCTCTCTCTCACACACACACACTTTCTGTCCCGTTCATGAGGTTTCAATTTTAATCACAAACCTAACAATCTATCTTAATTACAACCACACAGTTCCTTTAAAAAGAAGGGTCCCAGTGCACAGACTCCTTCGCTAGTAGTCTTCCTCATCCAGACACACACACCCTCTCTCTTTGGAGGGTCTAGCCCCCGCTCACTCAGACACGAGACACAGTCCAAAATTCCTACCCTCACGACTGGAAGAGTAGGGCTGAGGGCGTGAGACAAAGACAAAAAGTTTGTCTTAATTGTAGAGAGGGAAAAGTCTTCAAAAGAAATGAGACTCTCCTTCGAGTACATAATATGTATCATCTGTGTGTGTGTGTGGATGGGTGTGCTCTAATATATTTTAATTATGAGTCGAGCTTGATTAGAGAGTGTGTACTTTATTTAGGGAAAATTTTAATCAAGTTTCCCGGATTCATGGAAAACAACAACAAAATTATTCCGATCATGTGTTCCTTGTTTGTTTGTTTCTCCTCCTCCTCCTCCTCCTCCCACTTTAGAAAATCCTGTTCTTGTCATCCTCCTTTCGAGCAGAGGAGAAAGAGTATGTTTCCGCTCTTCTCCTTCTCCGAAAATTAAAACTGCTCAAATCTGGTGAAGAAAACTTATTGAAGCCATCAGAGGCAATGATAAGAATAATAAATAAACACAAAGACACACACATGGGAAAAGAGAGGGGACACAGCAGGCAGGGAAGGAGGGAAGAGGAGTGAGAGTAAGAGTGAGTGTGTTTGTGGTTGGAAAAGTTTGTATTTTTTATCGTATAAACGAGGGAGAGGGAGAGAATCGTTGAAATATTTCATTCTTTTACCTGGAGAAAGTATAAGAAATATGAGTTTAGTTTCCCTCCAAAACTTGTCCTATAAATTACTAGCCGATCAATGAGTCAGGGGGAGAGTCCCGCCGGTTTCTTTATTAGACTTTTTCTTTCTTGCTTATGGTCACAAAGAGAGTTTGGAAGTGTGTACATGCGCGTGTGTATTAGAAAGAGAGGGAGGGTGAGAAATGGAAAGTTTTTGAAAATTATACCCTTTCCTGTTTAACTAATGGGACAAGAAGACAACCTATTGCATGTAAATGTATTGGTAATTTGCACCAAAGGAAAATATACAGATTGTATTGTACGTGTGTGTGTGTTGTAGTGTACACATAAATAGACAATGGTAATATTCATTGTGGGAAAAAAATGATTTGTCTGTCCCTCGAATTGGTACTCTTTATTTATGTAAGAAGTGAGAGAGAGTGAGAGAGTTTATTTATGGGGTATGGCGTGGATATTTATGGAGAATCAACTCTCCGTCTCGCTTTAACACGGTCTCCCTGGAAAGAGAGTGAGTGTGTGTGAGAGTGAGAGAGTGGAGTAGTTTGAAAAAAATCAAAGGGATCTCATGTGGCTTGTCTCAGAGACACTTCCATTCACAAAAATCGGCTGCAGGTTGGAGACTGCAGTGTCTCTCTCCTTTTTTTACAGTCTCTTTTGGTGTGTGTGGAAACTGCAGTAGTGTGGGTCTTTTTTTGATTTGACGGGTGGCAGGTGTGGTTGACACGGGTATTCTTCATTACCCTCTTTTTTCCAATTTTATGATTTTCAGTCTCCTTCAATTTTTTTGATTTTCCTCTTCCCTCCTCCTCCTCCTCACACACACGTGAGTACACAGGAGAGGAGTTGAAGCAGCTGTTACACATGGCAGGGACTCTCGAGATGAGACTCTTACTTCGCACGACTCTATATATACAATATATAAGTATGGAAAAGGAAGGAGACTTTACACAATGCCAAGAAGCACCAGGGAAATGACTCTAATTTCACTTTCATCATAAAGAGAGAAGAGCCTCCTCCTTGCTGTCTCCTCTTCCTCCTTTTCATTCCCTTTATTGGGACATTAAATATTCTTCCTGTCCTTCCATTCCTTCCCATCTGCCCCACACACACACACACACAAGAACACAGTGGAACTAATGCAAGTGTGGAAGTCATCTTCAAAGCATCTTCCCTTTTAATGGACATTAAACTATTGCAATTTCTCTCACTATTCTTCTCTCATCATTTCCTCGTTTGTCCTTTCTCTCTCTCTCTCTCTCTCTACTGGGCGGATTTCAATTGTTTGACCATTTTAATTTACATCCTCCCGACCACCCACCCATTAAAATCCATTAGGATTGGACGGACTCATCCCTCACATTGCATTGGCCAACGGATTCTCTGTATTGTATGGTCTCGGCCGACCACGCTATGGAGTGAGGGGTGGATCTCGTGTCCCGATTCTCAAGGGATCACTTTCAACTAACGCACTAATCATAACCCTCCTTTCTCCACAAGCACACACTCTCTCCATCAAATCAGCACACCGGCTGGACTACCGTCAAACTTATTTTGCACAAACAAACACGCTACAATGATCCCTCGTGCAAATCTCCTAATCTTTAACATGGAGAAATTTCCGGGTGACTCATCACAGTTTTGCGATTCCTTCAGAGAGAGAGTGTGTGTAGGTCTCTTTCTATGCCAGAGATTTTCATGTGAGGGTAGCTTCTGTTGTGTGTGTTCAAATATGGGATGGGAGTGTCATTTGGGTTGAGATTGCTCCTAAAAATATGGTCCCATTCATCATTACCTCTTTCTCCATTACCCAATACTCTCAGTATGACTGGTGTGCTTGTGTGTGTATGTGATTTTTTCTCAATTCTCAATTTTTTATTTCAACCGTTACACCAGCCACACACACACACACGCAGACGGTTCCTGACGGTCCGAATATTTTCTATAAAGAGAGAGGAGAAAACATTTGAAATAAATGTTCCCATGTTCCGTGGAATCGGGAAAAAGGAGGAGAAGGAGGATGATGCGAAGCATAGATTGATGGGAAGCAAAGAGGAGGAAATGGCCAATAGCCAATTTTTATGAAATCTGGACTGGTTTCATACTCTCCAAGGAAGAGAGAGAGAGAAAGCAGCCGAGAGTTCAAAGCTTGGCCATCACCATTCCCATTCCGATTTTCCCCATTCCCCTCTAACACACACACACATGTAGAGTCACATGGCCTTCTGCCTTCTTTCTCCTTCGAATTTTTTGAATTATTACCTTGAAAGGCACAACCCATTGGACACGATCGTCCTGGAGAAGTATCAATGCTCGTCTCATTCACCCTCCTCATGATGACGACGGTGGTTCCTTTTAAGACTGTCCAACAATTCATTGAGGAATCAAGAAGAATCCAAAGTATCACTTACACTTTCTCCCCTTCTTTCCTTACTATGGCCACACATATGTGGAAATGGTCGAGAGAAAGCTTCTATATGATGTAAGGTCTGTAGCATCATATTATCACTCCCTCATTATATTATTGGCACGGCTAATGCCAATGCTGCCCATACGACTCGATGCGACGTGATGGGGGGATCATGAGGAGGAAAGTGTGTATGTCATGAGAATATGGGACATTAGTTGGCCGTTACGGGGAAACCGGGTGAAAGTACCAACACTCGTAATGTGTGTCTGTCCAGCAGACACATAAACGCACACGCAGGAGAGAAAGAGAAAGTCCTTTTTTGGCCACAATTTTTTTTGGAATTGTCCAGAAGATGAGGACTTCAGGTACAGACCATTTATTATTTGTAAATTATTATTATTATTTATCCCAGAGGAGAGGCCAAAGTCCAATCAGATTTCCTTTCGGCAATATTTTGATGGTATCAACAGCAAAAAAATTTTCATTTCGATTTTAGATTTTAAAATGAAATTTTCTATGCCCAAATTTCGGGGCCCATTGCAAATAATCCTAGTTATTCTGAGAACTTTGTCGCTAAGAATGTCACACACACACTAGAGTGATGAGCATAAACAAGAAATTCCCTGAAGAAACAACTTTCTTTTTCTTTCTTTCGTCTCTCATCTCTCTCTCTATCTGACTTTCACTTTTTGGCAGGAAACTCTTAATGCCCGCACCAAATAATTGACTGTGTCAAAAAGCCATAAAGTTAATCTTGGCCAGGACATTCTGGATTACAGAGCCTCTCTCTCCTGTCAGATAACTGAGGATAATTTATCATGATTATTGTTAGAGCCCTTTTTTACAAAGAGAGTCAAGGATAGTCCCTCTCTCTTATTACGTCTATGTACGTGTGCATGAGAGGAAGAGAAGACAATATTTTTAAATGAAGTTGGACAAAATGAGGGAGGCGGAAAATTCAAATTAATCAAGGGACTCTTTCCTTGACGGAAGAAAGTAAGAGCTAACGTACACGTACACACAGCCAGCATGCAAGGGACAGACTGAATGGACGAGAGAAAGATAGAGAGGGTGTGTGTGTGTCCATTGGATTTTTTCTTCATATAAAATTGGAGCATAAAAAGGGGAAGAGCCAAGTGGAGGGGACAGGGACAAGGACAAGAAAATTAAGGGGACAGGGAACAAAGGACGAGGGTTTAAAGAGGCAGAAACAAGAGTCAACTCTCTCTCTCTGTTTCTGACTGTGACTGTGGAGTATTTTGGAAGGAGGAGGATTGTGGTTGAGGCGGAAAAGTTGCAGTGATTTTTCTCAAGGATACCGTCAACCTCCACACACACTTTCCTTCCCCCTTTTCTCCTGGCCTCTTCATCATGATCAATCCAAGTGCTTTCCCTGTCTCTCCCACTTTAGATTAGGGGAAGAGAGATGGACCGACGGTTTGTCTTGTCAACCACCCCTCCTTGTTCCTTGTGTGTGTGTGTCCTCAGTCGTTCTTAAGCTCCTTTTCCAGCCAAAAACTTTGCCAACAACCAACCACAGGGAGAAAGTCCTGTCTTCTCCCCTCATTCAACTGTCTGTGTGTGTAGAGTGTATCTGTACAGCTATGAGCACCTCCAACTTTAATGGCAGTTAAAGTCAAGTTGTTGTGGGACAGCAGGATTGCTTATCCATGAAAGTGAAAGTGGGGAGGAAGAAAGGATGCGAACGTGAAGCAAGATTGTGTAGGATATCAACTTAACTTTTTTATATATGAATGAAATGTGAAGAAAGTTTAAAAGACAAATTTCGAGTCTCCACTTTTTCTTAATTCCTTTCACTATATATCGTATCCATTGTAAAAAAGAAGGACACTTCCCCACTGATTTTAAAAAGTGACCAATAAGGAAAGTCAGTGTGCAATATTAAAATAATTTTTACTTTATTATAGACATATTAAATCCAAATTCATGTGGTTTCAAATTTAATTTTAAATTCCACAGCCGTCGAATTAATTTTTTTGAATTTTTTTCAAAATAATTAACAATCACAGTACCCTGACTCACGTGTCTCTTTTTCCACTTTCACTACTGACACACTCAATCCCATTTTACTCCTTTCTCCTGCTATCAAATTTTTCAATTTTACTTCTATGCCAGCTTTCTCCTCCCTCTTTCTCTGTCGTATCATCCATGTTTAAAAATGACGAGAGAGAGAGAACAGTAATCCACAAATAAATCCGCGTCCAGTGGCCCATGACGTGGACAACATAATAAACTTCCCTTGGTTTATGTGGGGTGAGTCAACTGAGGAGAAGAGGGGAAGAAGAAGACTTCTGAATAGCAAAGAAAAATATTCCTTCCTCTCTCCACTCCACATACACAAAGACACAGACACAAAGCAGGGAGATAAGGTGAGCGTCGGGATGTTCATAAGCTATAATATAAGCCAGTCCGGGGTTTACCCTACATCCAGACACAGACACACACGCACATTATGTGTATATTGTATGCTACGGTGAATGGGTAGCAAAAAAGTGGGGATTTAAAAGAGATGGATGACGGGGTTGAGAGTTAACTGGGCAAATTTCTCTTTTTCTCTTCTGTCCCCACCGTAACTCGGTCTCTAGCTCTCTCCCAGAATTTCTCCTGCTTTCTTTGTCCGAGAGAGAGAGAGAAATAGAACAAGGGAGACTCTAGTTGTTGTTGTTGTTGTGTTGTCATTGTCCTTGTGGGTCGGGATGGTGCTCAAGTGACTTCTTTCCCGAGGATAATCTGAGGATTGAAACTTGACTCTTGGGCCGCGTGTGTGTGTGCGTGTCGTCTGGAGAATAGAAAAGGTGATCCATTGCCATGTCCATGTCTTAAATATATCCACTGTGCACTCCACCCACCCATACAAACATACACACACAATAGGATAGAGAAAAAGGAGAAAGGAGGAGAAAGTGGGAGGAAGGAAGGACTGTTTAAGTATACCGTCAATATTTCCCCTCTCAACTACATTATGTAGTGGAACGGACAGAAAATTTATATTATCGATCTCCACTCAATTCCCTCTCCTCGACTTTATCCAAGTAATATACATGTGTGTGTGTGTGTGGAGGGCAGACACACACAGAGAGAAGAGGGAGGAGGAATAACCTAGTTTATATAATATAGCTATTCACATTACCCAGCATCCGTTTCGGTTTCCACTTTCTCTATCATTTCTCCCGGGAAATCTTCTCTCCGTGCCATTGTCAGCATCAATAAATATAAATATCAACTACCATCATCAAATACCAATATCAACATTATGAGATCCACTCAGTCAGTGTGTGTGTGACATACACACTTTCAGAGTGGAAAATTCAGTTTAAATTTGATATTCAAAATTGTCTCATAATTTCCTTGTTGTTGTCGAACAGAAAATCAACACAAAATTCTATTCCACAGAATCTTTCAATAAGAAGAGTGAAAGTAGAGGAACAGAGAGAGAGAGAGCGTGTGTGTGTATGGACAAAGATGAGCTTAAATGGAAGAGGTTTAATTATTATGTTAGCAGTGATTAAATGAATTGACTTTTTCTAAAAAGTCGGGAATCGTACTCGAAATATGCTGCACTGCTGTTACTTTTTCTGGGGTTTTGCATTAGTAATGACCAGTAGGGAAATGAAGAGAAATAAAAGTATAGAATATAGATGTGTGTGTTGCTCTTTCATCTTTTGCTGCGGAGACAGAGAGGAGATGCCTAGAGAAGCCAGATTACATTACCCAGAGAGATAGTGAGAGGGAAGAAGATGAGAGAGTCTGGTAGAACAGGAAAAAGAGGTTCAAGGGAAAAAATCTCTAGAGAAAACCGGAAAAAGAGAATTGTCAACAGGGAGAGAAAGTGTCCTGGAACTTGTGTGCATGTGTTTGTAAAGCGTTGAGACATTACACGTAAGGGAGGGTCGTGCCGTGTGCCGTGTGTTGCTATTTCCGAATTCCCCCCCCCCCCCGCCCGCCGCTTTATAGATAATAGAGAGCTTATATGAAGGANCCCCCCCCCCCCCCGCCGTTTTATAGATAATAGAGAGCTTATATGAAGGACGGTGAGAGAGAGAGAGACTGTTGTTCTCTTATGGAGACGACTCGAAAGCCTTAGGTTTTTTGTTTAGGTTGTGCGTGTGTGTGCGTACCTGCGGGTGTGTGTCAGAGGATAGGGAGACTGTAATGTTTAAAATAAAATCCTGCTCCATTCTTACCAGTATGTATTGTGTTCTTATTTAAATGTGCATTCTTTAATAAATACTGTACCTGGATTTGTGTAGACGCGTGTGTGGAAAGGTTGGAAATCCGAGCCATGTTCGTGACCCAAGTTTTAAAACATAAAATTGATATGGGAGACTCTAATTGGACTTTACGGTGTACTGGAATACAGATATAGGAGTCTTAATTCTATACATGAATGTATATATGAGGGTGAAAGTGTGTGGAGTTGCTCCAAGCGTCTATCCTTCTATAGACAAAAGGGGAGAAAGTAGAGACCACGAAATGGAGGAACGTATCTTGGAGAGAGAGAGAGAGAGTTAAGTACACAAACTGGAACAAGTTTTTTGATGTAGTTGAGACTGAGAGGCTAATGCCGAGAGAGAGAGAGTTTTTTTTGAAGCATGATGTGGGTACGGATGGTGAATGGGATGGAGAGGAAGAGAAGAGAAAGTGGTGGTCGCGTGAGGGGAAATGTCTATCTCTACTTGTTGCATAATGTAGCCATACTTGTCATGTTACAATCTCTCCCTCTCATTCCATGACCTACGATGGAATGAAATGTAAAAGACTAGGGGAAATTTTTTGGATACTGTCTTTATTGGTGTGTATACTTGTGTGTGTGTGAACAGTAAGAATGAAAAATAATTTTGAAATGATTTTGTTGAGAAATGTACTTTCCAAGACAAGCCCAATTCTTTTCTGGGATTCATTAAACTCATTGTTCACATTCTCTGGATGTCTGGACAAAAGACATTGTGGATTTCTGACACCCAAGTGGAGGATCAAAAATGAAGATAATAAATACCGGAGTACTTGACTTATGACTCTTGGAGAGAGAAAGTTGTTTGTAATAGACGACTTCTCCTTTATATATTTCGCACTCACTCACATTCATTCATATTTACTATTAGGGAGAAAGAACAGCCAGTGTGAAGATTTTGATCTCTTAATCCTGGGGATGTACCTTATTTTGGATCTTTGTCATTGTCAAAGGTCCATCTTTGTCCATTTTCCAGGCGTTTCCATCTTTCTTCATTCTACTGTACTTTATTACTTTCTCGTCCCTTTTGAATTAATTGAGAGGCTCATGAAGTGAGTGGCCGAATGAAAGGGGCATTAATGAATCAACAACACCTGAGAAAAATACTTGTATGTGTAATTCGGAGGTTGTCGGAGTTTAGATTATGTAAGACACTCTATTATCCTTATATTATCCAATAAGAGAGAGGGGAAAGTTTTGTTTGGAATCAATTGCATGTGAATCAAAGGCTCTTTATTTTTTGTCAAAAAATTTTACATGTCTAGAGCTATGAATGTGACGCGCTCAGTCAAGACGATAAAATGACCCGATACCCTCTCCCTCACCAATCATTCCGCATAACCAATAATTCTGATTCTCAAGAGATACTTCCACAGAAGTCTTCCTCTAGCCGTAATCCATACAACAGTGGTTGGGTTTGAACGGGTAGGACTACAAGGGAAAAAACTTGGAAAATTTCTGAACAAGAAACACCTGGGCACCAAACACATTGAGGCTTCTGGCATAAGACTCAATGTATTTTCTGCCTATGTATTTAGTCCCCATGTATTTTATGCCAACAAATTATCCAATAATCTTTAATTATAAAAAAAATGTTATAATGACGATGAATCATAATTTATGATGATGGATGCTCCACGTATTTGAGACACTCTTTGACGACTGTGGCGATCCCGGATTACTTTGGTCGGGGACAGTCATCTGCATCTTTCGCAGCCATACTTCGTCTCGGGTTCTTCCTAGTGGACTCTTCTCAAGTGAAGAGTTTTTTGAGATGGAGACGGCAAGACCACATAACACCATACTGAGTTTGGTATTCCGTCGGGTCCCCTCGAAGACTCCGATGCCAATCCTCTTCCCCTCGCTGGACATGTGTTCACGGGGCTCCAGTATTTGGCCTAGGAGTCCGTGGCAAACGTATGGCAGTTTACACACCGGAATTTCCGCCCAGAGATTTAACATATTATAATTCTTCATCTGCATTGAAATAATAGTATGGTCGTGCCATACTATTATTTCAATGAAGATGACGAAAATATTAATGACTCATCTCTGGGAATTCCCGGCCTTCCAAGGGGGTACTTTTCAAGGGCCCATGGACTCAAAAAACTAGAGAAAACTTGTGATTTTTGGGAACAATTTCAGTTGATGTTATTCACTGTTTAGCTGTTATTTTAGGTTGCTCTATATAGTGCAAATGGATAGAAGGCTTATCGGTGGATTGTATCAACTGAAATTGTCCCAAAAATTTACGTTTCGATATGCTCGTTTTTGATAAAAATTATCCATTTTCCCTTCCCACTTTCCATGAGTTTTCTCCCCTGGGAAAAATCGGAATAAACTTTGAAAAACTGATTAACAATTTGGAATTTCTTGAACGGAGATGGGCAGGGCCATTTTGGGCATGTTGAATTCGGGGTCAGGTATTTGAAGAATACTTTCGTACTTTCATCTTTTTGAAAAACAGAAATGCACGTTTTTGAGAGAGAAGAAAACTGCTGATTTTTAGATGAACTACTTCGACAAATCGAACTGGAAACTCCAGACATAGCCACTCTATTGCTCCGATGTCGCCTAGAAATGAATGAGAGGATAAAAATGTACACTCAACTCATCCAAGGGGTAGAGGGTCACATCATGAGAACGACTGTTCTAGGTGAGGACACTTTGTCCGGGATCTTGGGTCAAATTGAAGTTATGCAGGAAGAAAATCGGCGGTTGACTCTCACCCTCAATGATTTGACAACCCTGTTGGACCGATCAGAAGGAGGCGAGTGAGAAAATAGATAAGAAGAATGGAATGGAGATAGAGTTCTTCCGAACCACAAACACGAAACTGAGGGTAACGATTTAATTCAATTAATACATTTTTCTATTGACTATCGAGACGGATTTGAGATTTGACACAAATTATGGATGTCCGTAGAGCCAACTGGACCGGTTCACGGGCCAAGGGAATGCAAAGGGGAGACAAAAAACAGACGCTACACAGCAACAACTGGGAGAGGAGAAAGTCCTCGAAGCAACCAAACCAGAAGCAATTTAGGAAGAAGAGAAAGAAACAAGAGAAAAATAAATGTGATTGGTTTATTGTAATTTGATGCTCCTATAAATTCAATAAATAATACTATTCTTTCATATACATTTACATTTGGGACTGATAAATTTATCAGTTTTTATTAAAAAATGTTCTGGGAGAAAGTCAGTGACTCCCGCATTTTATACACATATATCCTTGGAAAAATGGGGTTCATCTGCAGTGCAGGTTAAACATTTTGACACTTTAAATGGTAGAATGTCAAGTTTGAGAATCATCAATTTGGGAGTGAGACTCGGAAGTTCAGTTAAATTAAGAAATGGAGAGTCAGTTTTGCAAAAGGTTAGAGGATATTCAACATCATCAGGTTCTAAGGAGGGGAGCAAATATTTACCAGCAAAATTTGCATTGGCATTAGGATTATCTGCTTTTGCAAGTTCACAATATATTGATCAACACTCAAAAGTTTATGCTCATAAATCGAAAAAGGTAAGCTCATTGTTATTTTATTTTATTGATTGTCTGACAAAAATTTGTTTCGTTAATTTGCAGAAGAGTGATGAGGTCAAGTCGATTAAACTAACTTCCAGAGAAAGACGTTTTCTTCGCTTCGTAAGTTTATTATTGTCAACTTTTAAATTGACATTCTACTTTACATTAATGGGATTTTTAAAAATCAAAACTTTGATATTGTTGTTACTTACACAATTTGTGTAACACGAGGACAGATATTTAATTGAGAATTGTATAATTGTTGTAGGCATCTGTTGAATATGATGGACAACTTTACATGACCCCTCAGGTAACATTTTTTACTGCTCTCATATGTATTTAAAATGATAATATTGAAAATACTTAAAGTTGGCAAAAACCTATTTAGGATTTTCTCGAAAGTGTCGTCGAAGCTGAACCGCGACGTAAGATTATCTTACTAATGCATTATAAAACTTTTCATGGACACTCTTATATCATTTTAAACCAAAATTGACTAGTATTGTTTTTGTAATTCATTTTTAGCTCGAATTAAAAGGAAAGTGTTAACAAAAAATGATTTGAACGCAATTCGTGACAGCACACCTGTTCTTCAAAAAGGCTCTCCCCAACTTTTTAGGTATTTATTATAAATAGCATGATATGTTCTAATGTAAAGTTCTGTTATCACGTGTATTTTTTCACTGCGATGAAATTTATTTTTAATTCTTGATGTATCTTAACTTTTCAGAAATTTGCGTGATAAGGGTATTCAAAAAATCATTGCTTTAAATTGCTTAATATTCTTACGGTAAACTAAAATTTAAAAATAATTTGTTTTCCAGGAATTGTGTCATACACCGAGTATTTGTTTCTTCTTTCTATACTCACAAGTAAGGAATTTTTTCCAGTTTGAGAAATTGATTTAATGGTCCATTACTAAATCTCTTTCTGTACTTTTTTTAGAACCACAAACTGGATTCCGAGTCGCATTTCGTAAGTATTATATCTTTATTTAATTTAATCTTACAATCTAGACACTTATTTGTTTCTATTTCAATCTTATTCATGAAATTTATTGTTCAACAGGGATGTTTGACACCGACGGGAACGAAAAAGTGGACAAAAATGAATTTCTTGTTGTAAGTCATTTTATACTGGTCGAAGATTTTTCCTATTCATTACAAATTAGGTGATATGTCAAATTTTTGAAATGACGATGATGATCAATTGTGTAATTTGAATTACTCAGATCCTTTTAAAATCTGTGTGATTATATATCACAATTGATACATATGGGCTCTGTCCATTTGTTATGTACACAGAGAAATAACTGATGAATCCGACATTTTCCGGTCATATTTATGACATTTATCTTTTAAGTCCAGTACATAATTTGACCTTATTTATTTGATTTTAATGTATAATTTGTGATATTTTTTTTCTTTTCTTATGTTTCTTTCTTGATGAATATCGTCGTTCACGACGCACGAACACAGTTGTTGCACTTGATCCCACTTCATACTTATAAGCAAGACTCGGCTATAAAAAATCTGCACATGTTTGTACGTAATTTGGTCGGCAATATTCAGAGTGATATTTCCTATAAGATTGTAACTGATCAACTAACCCTACCAGAGAAAAAGGTTCACTTTCAATGATTCTATGTTTTCAACATATCAGCCTTTTGACCTATCCATTGTATATGCTTCCTGACTGTCAAATCTCTGAGAGATTGTAATATCTGTTTTAAATGTACGACAATGCCATCACTTTAACTCTCTTGACTATTTTAGAAGTTCAAATACCTCCTTTCTTCACTGTCATCATTTTCAGAATCTTCGTCTCTACTCTCTACCTTGTGTCTTTCTGTATTAACTATTAACATTACGTGCCTTCTGTGAAATTTAGTCTAATCTTAACAAACACTTAATAGACGACACGTGCAAATGATACTTACTAATGGAACGCATTTATGTTGATTTTTGTTTTTATCTAAACTACAAAATATTTCTAATTGGTGGTGGGAGGGGTTTCGCAAGCTAACTAATTGTAACATTCTTGCATTGCAATTAAATTGCATGACAATAGCAGAGTGTAGTTATTAATTTTTTTGTTATATTCCAATTTTAGCTGGAGAAAATTTTCAGTATGGCATGGAAGGATAAAAGGGGTCTTTTAAATCGAGAAGGTTCAGAAGCTGAAACGCCGTATGAAGACGACTCTACTATCTCAAATTCAGTACAGGATATTCTTAATGAAACGCTGGTTGATGATGACCGGGGATTGCAGCGAAGGTACAACTTTTAAAATGATCATACTCACGTACGTACATTATATGACATTGGGATACAATGCAAATTAAATATTGTAATTTTGTTCTTTTAGACATTTAGTTGACACAACATTACTTGTGCACTTTTTTGGGCCTAAAGGAAAAAAAGAAATCAAATATGAGGATTTCAAAAAGTAAGTCACAACCTACCGTTAAGCATTAAATGGAATTGTATCTATTCATTTCTCTTGTTGTTTACATGTTTTTGGTTTACTCAGGTTCATGGAAGACCTACAAACAGAAGTACAAGAACTAGAGTTTCATGAATTTTCTAAAGGGCTGGATTGTATTTCCCAATTGGATTTTGCTAAAATCTTGCTACGTTACACTTATCTTCAGTCAGAGGAGTAAGACTTATACTTCAAATCGTATCAAGTAGTAAAATACGTACATATTGAATCATTGGAATGCTGATTTGGCATGTTTTTTTGTAGATACGAGCTGTACTTGGAGAGATTGGTAGACCGTATAAAACAGGAGCAAGGAATAACATTTTTGGAATTTCGTGCATTCTGTCAATTCTTGAATAATTTGGTAATTATTTACAAATTATCTTATTTCGACTTCAGCATGCGTTCTGCACATATTTTTTCGTTTCATGCATTTTCACACTCGCTTCTGTTTCTTAAATATTTCAGGATGACTTTAATGTAGCCATGAAAATGTACACCTTGGCTGATAGACCGATCTCTCAAGATGAATTTCGGTACATGGTTTCAATGTTTTGTGAATTATGAGTATAATTTAAGTTTACTTTGTTGTAACGCATTAATTTTAAAATGTAGGAGAGCTGTTCGAATTTGCACAGGAACAGATTTAAGCCCTCATGTGGTACGTTAAATTAACTGAAAACTACATTTTGATTACTTGTAGGGTAATAATATAGAATGTAATATTGAACAAATTTTTTCTGTTAGGTTGAAACAGTTTTTCAAATATTTGATGAGGACGATGACGGGCACTTGAGTCATCGTGAATTTATTGGTGTTATGAAAGATAGACTTCATCGAGGTTTTAAGGTAAGGTACTTTACACTGATTATTTAATAATGACTTAACATATTTTGCTCATTTTCGTCACTGAAGTACAACTTGCGATTCCAAAATATTTCAGCTCTACACTAAAAGTGATGGAGGATGGGATTCGTTTAAGAGTTGTTTGAGACAGGAGATGCGTACTAGTCTTTAAAAAAAATTTCTTTCGAATTCAGATTGAAAATCTGAATGTTACTCATATTGTGAGATGTTAAATCTTTAAATCGTTAAAGTTATGGTGCTCGTGAGGAAAAGAGTCTTTCTCCTTGTTGAAAGATTTTTCTAATTTTTGTTTCCCTATGAAATTGATTCATAATTAAAAGTATTATCGAGATTTTTTACTCTCTATATTTGTTCGTATAAGTTATGCAATTTATGTATGAATAATACATACGTAATTATTCTTCTTATAGCAGAGTTTATATGAACGTTCATTGCCCGGTAAAGTATTTGTTAAAAAATGTCATTTTTAAAAT